>JAGFNQ010003903.1:0-11079 GCA_024364735.1 Boesenbergia rotunda
CCAGTCTAAAGAGACCAAGTAGACTTGATCTTATTAGAGTTGGTTTCCCCAACGTACTATCATCTCACCTCCTCCCAATACTATGTTTTCAAATTTCAAGTAAATTAGTCCTTAAGTCTAACCATTCCTAATTCTAAGCATGGCAACTTGCAGAAATTTAAATAAACAAGCAATCACGAAAAAAAAATTATCTAATAATGAAAATTGTTTTGATTTTGGCTCCCCCTGGACTAAAGCCTCTGTATGGGTTAGGCAAGATGTGAATCTTATCCTTGGGGATCCAAAATTGATTTGAACCAGTTGGTTTGGTTAGGCACAGTTTTGGCACCCATGCCTGAACCTTAGGTCTTGACTGGTTCAGTACAGCAAAGTAAGATCTTTGCCGAGTTTTGGTTCTATAGCCAAGTCCGGATCGGTTTAGAACAGACTTCTGTTTTCCAAGAATCATATCAAGGTTCTTGGAACCAGAAGTGAATCGTTCTAAAGCTATTCTTAAGTCCTTAACTTGAGTTTTTAGGGAGGAGTTCTCTGATTCAAGTTTTTCAACTTGATCAGGGGTTCCTTCCTGAATTTTCTCAGTTAAGGATTTAGACTCAGCTCCCTCTTTCAGGAGTTTTACTTCCTGTCGGAGGGACTCGATTCGGAGTTTGGCTTTCGCAAAATCTCGGGATAGATAGGAAATAAGAGAATTTAATTGCAATTTTGAAAAACCGTTACCCTTATTTCGCCGTCGTCGGAGAAGGTCAGCTTGCCGTCGTCCTGGTCCGAGTCTGAGTCAGTCCCGATTTGATCCGAAGCGGTCAGGGCTAGAAGATTGGACTGGGGTGCTTCTTCTTCTTCTTCTGAGGAAGACTCGTCCCAGGTTGCTTGGAGTGCCTTCTTCTTTCTGGTCTTTTTGGACTCCTTTAGGCTTGGACATTCAGTCTTGTAGTGGCCCTTCTTCTTGCATTCGTAGCAGGTTACGTTGGGCTTGCGTTTGTCAGTTGCTGGTTCAGCTGGTTCATCCTTTCTTCGCTTTGTTCTCCGTGTGTTAGCTTGGTTCTTCAACTTTTTGTAGTAGCTTCGAGCTAGCCGGACCAGTTCAGACTGATCTCCTTCTTGATCTTCTGTTTCTGAGTCTGAGGTAGACTCGTGTTCAACTTGTGTTTTCTGTTTAGTCGTCCTTCCTGTTTTCCCTGCAAAGAAAGCTATACTTTTCTCGGCCAAATTGCAGTTAGTCTGTTCATGAAGTTCAAGTTCAGAAAATAACTCATCTAGCTTAATTTTTGAAAGATCCCTAGAGACCTTGTATGCATCTACCATAGATGCCCACAAGGTGGTCCTAGGGAACGCGTTTAGGGCATACCTTATAAGATCACGGTTTTGAACCTGGTGACCTATTGCGTGAAGACCGTTCATCAATTCCTGGATTCTGGCATGGAGCTGAGCTGCTGTCTCGTTATCTGCCATTCTGATGGTGAAGAGCTTGTTCAGTAGCAGATCGCGTTTGCTGATCCTCGTATCTGAAGTTCCTTCGTGGAGCTCGATCAGTTTAGCCCATAGCTCCTTGGCACTGTTGAAAGGGCCTACGCGGTTCAGCTCCTCTTTCGTTAGTCCGCATTGGAGGGTCTGAGTTGCTTTGGCGTCAGCTTCGATTTTGCGTTTAAGGGCAGTGTCCCACTCTGAGTAGTTTTGCAGCACGCCTTCAGCATTTGTGGGAATCATCAGTCCAGACTGGATGATTATCCACATATCCACCTGAGTTTTCAGGTGGACCTCAATTCGACTTTTCCAGTAAGGAAAGTCTTCTCCATTGAAAAGTGGAGGTCTGGCGGTGCTAAAGCCTTCTTGGATGGCCATTTGTTCTGAAATAGAAAAAAGCAACAAAAATATTCCAAGACTTGGTCTTGGATTAGTAGTGCGGGAAGAATAAACAATAACAGATTTCAAGGGGTGTTGCACCAACCTTGAAAGAAAAATTCGAACGAAAAATTTTTAACGGAAAAAAAATTGAGAAAAACAAAATCCGAAATTTTCAAACTGGTGGTTGCACCAAGTTTGAATTCCCCGCTCTGATACCACTTGTTGGATCGAGAAAGACCGATAGAGGGGGGTGAATATCGGAAAATGTTCGGAAAAAGAAAGAGTAAGTGCGCGGCGGAATAAAGGCAAACAACGCAAACACCAAGATTTTACTTGGTTCGGAGCCTGGGTCGACTCCTACTCCAAGGCCCACGGTCGTTGACCGTTTACTTTGGGCAATTCTATAGTGTGCAAAACGGTTACAAAGTGAGATTACAAAATTACTGTAAATAGAAATATACACTTTGTTTTACCAACTCCCGGTGTAGATCGAGTTTCGGTGCAGTGGGAGGTTGACGGCGCTTCGTTCTTGAGTCGGGAAGTTTCCGGAGCAGAGCGCGGTCGTCAGAGCGTTTGGATGCGTTGAATGAAAGCTGTGTTGAAGCTAGGGGTCGAGGGGTGCTATTTATAGCACCTAGGGGCGCCCTGGTCGTCGAGGGCGCCCTGCCACGTGTCACCCGATCCGTGCTTCACTCGGTCAAGCCTTATCGCACCGGAATAGGGATGAGGTTTGACCTCTGGGGCGCCCTGGTCGCAGAGGGCGCCTTGGCTGACTTTTTCCGCGCAGAAGACTCGGCTGTGGATAAAGCTGAGGCTTCGTAGAGAGAGCTGGAGGCGCCTTGGCTGCTGAAGGCGCCTTCACTGACGAAGGCGCCTTCGCTTCTGAGGGCGCCTTGCCCAGTAAGCAGCTGAAGCCTATTTTGCTTCGCTTGGTTCTGATTCACCTTGAGGGCGCCCTGGACACTCAGGCCGCCTTGCTCAGATGTTGCCTCACTCCTTTGAGGCTCTCTGAGTTGCAGACACACGTTCCTTTGGTCCTGCATCAAGGGTTAGTCCAAAACACAATAAAACAATTAATAATTATTTTATACAGCCTTAGCTGTCTTGGTTCTGACTTTGGTCTCCAAAATGGAGCCCTAGGTCGAACCGACGCCTAATGTTCCCTCAAGGGGAACGCGTCCTCACCTACTCCTCTCGGGAGAGTTTACCTGGTGCCAACCGGATCCTCCAGTTGGACTTTTGCCCGGCAGTCCTTCGCCAGGTCTTGAGTTACCAAGCTGCCCTTCGCTTGGTGCTTAGCTTCTGGCAGTCCTTCGCCAGCCTAGCAGTCCTTTGCTAGGGCTTCTCCTGTCTGGCAGTCCTTCGCCAGTGCCTAGCATTCCTTCGCTAGGGCTTTTCCTGTCTGGCAGTCCTACGCTAGTGCCTAGCATTCCTTCGCTAGGGCTTTTCCTGTACACTCAAGAAGCTTGTTAGACAACAACTAACCCTTAACTTTTGAACCCTTTTGCCAATATCAAAACCCAGGTTTGACTTGGGTGCATTCTGCACCAACAAAATAATCTCTCAACCTCCTCTAAATACATAGCTCCTCCAGAAAAATCAGGTAAAAATCCCTCAGCCTCTAACTCTGTCCGCTCCAGCTCATCAAGAATATCCATGCTCATGATGGAGTGATCCTCTCTAGGATGCTTCATAGCATCGAAAAGGCTAAACTGAACCACCGCGTCTCCGATCTCCATGGAAAGTGTACCGGCATATACATCAATTTTGGTTCTAGCAGTCTTCAGAAATGGTCTTCCTAAAATAAGCGGAGAACAGTGTGCAAGATAATCTCCCTCCATATCCAAGATATAAAAATCTGCAGGAAATATTAGCTCCTTTACCTTCACCAAATCATCTTCAATCATACCTGCTGGGTGGGTCTGGCTCCGGTCTGCTAGCTGTATCACCACACCAGTGGGCTGTAAAGGGCCTATGCCGAGCATCTGAAATACTGACCTGGGCATCACATTTATGGAAGATCCTAAATCTAACATGGCATCATGGAATATAGTGCTTCCTATCTCACAAGAAACAGTAAATACCCCTGGGTCTTCACACTTCTGAGGAATGGAGTGGATAAGTGCTGAAATATTCTTCCCAAAGCTGACCAACTCATTTTCCTTAAGTTTCTTTTTGTGAACACAAAGATCTTTCAAAAACTTAGCATACTTTGGAATCTGTTTGATCATGGTCAACAAAGGTACATTGATCTCTACTTTACTAAAAAGTTCCACTAGCTCATTAAATTCTTTAGCCTTCTCCTCCTCCACTTGTCTTTTAGCTTGTGTTTTCCGTTGTGGAAAGGGTAAAGGAACCCTCATTTCATCTTCTTTGGCCGGAAGTGGAGGGGCTGAAATTTCAGTGGCTGTCCCTTGCGGTGTGGTGGCTGTAAAATCGGCCTCGGCACTGATTTCTTCTCCGTTTTCCACCAAAATTGGAGGATTACTTGAGGAAGGAGTTGTGAACGGGCTAGGGGTGGAACCAACTGAATTTGAAGTTGTTTCATGGCTGTTTTGAGTTGGAATTGAAGGTGCTGTCAGGTTTTCTGAAATTTCAGCTCTTGGACCATTTGGAGATGAAGTAACCTTCCCACACCTCAAATAAATAGCACTCACGTTTCCTTTAGGATTAGGAACAGTTTGGGAAGGGAGTTGACTTGATCCTTGAGCTTGACTTTGATTAATCCCACTAGCCAATTGCCCCATTTGCCTCTCAAGGTTTTGATGTTGTTGTTGTTGTTGCCAAGCTTGTTGTTGTTGGAACATTTGTTGAAACATTTCTTCAACCCTCTGTTGGGGCACATTTCCTCCACTAGAACTCCCATAGCCCCCTTGGTTAGCATAGGGTTTGGATGGTCCCTGAAACGATGAAGTAGTAGGTTGAAAAACATTACCCTACTGCGGTTGGAATTGGGGCTGATAAGAGGGCTGAGTTGGCTGTTGATAGGGCTGATTAAAGGGCTGACATGCTTTGAAACCTTGCTGAGAGTTGTAGCCTTGAAAGTTCTGATTTTGAAGTGGAAAATTCGGTGATGAGGACTGAAAATTCTGATTTTGAAACCCTTGATTGTAGGGCTGGAAATTCTGATTATAGGGCTGTGAGGGCTAGAAAAATGGTTGGTTTTGAGGTGGAAATGTTTGAAATGGTTGACAACCTTGCTGCCCTTGCTGATATGACTGGAATTGAGGTTGGAATGGCTGAATTTGAGGCTGATATTGTTGCTGAGTTTGCTGGAAATTAGGCTGAAATGGAGGCTGAAAATTTTGGTTCGAAGGCTGAAAAGCTTGCTGATTTTGTGGTGTTTGCTGGGGCTGCTGAGATGTTTGCTGAAATTGCTGTTGCTGAGGGTTCTGTTGGTAGAAAGAGTTCCCATATTTGAGATTTGAATGATCCCTCCAACCGAGGTTATAAGTGGAAGAATAGGGGTTATTCCGAGATGGAAATTGCCCCCTAACCAATGCCGCTACTGTCTCGTCTTGTTGGAGGGTGGGACATGAATCTGAGTTGTGCTCTTGACTAGAGCAAATACTGCATACCCTCATCACTTGGTTAATTTGTGGAGTTGCTGAAAGATTTGAACCTTGACTTGCATTATTAACATTCAATTGCTTAATAAATGATGTGATCTCTGCCAATGAATTCCTTATCTCTTTCTGATCATTAGAGACCACCTGAACTTCACCCACTCCTCTGGTGGTCAAGGCTCTGCTCCCAAACTGTTGTGAATTCACAGCCATGTTTGAAATGAGCTCCCTAGCTTGATCTGGAGTTTTTGTGACGACCCGCCTTTAACTTCTCTCTCTCATCCTTATAGCGGACGTCACTTTTACTTAACCTTAACTTTACCTTATTCTTAGCCTTAGGTTACAACTACTTGACTTCCCTTAACTTGCTCTGAATTTTTTTCCTTTAAAAAAAACTTCCATTTTATTTGCTTTGCAAGGATTTGACCCCTAGACCTCTTAGTTGTAAAACTGAAGCACTAACCATCTACCCTACAACACTTTCTTTTCAATAGTACCTGTCGACTGCTAGATAGCCAGTCGACTGGTATCGGCCACAGAAACTTTCTGTGCCCGGCACCAGTCGACTGGCCTCATGGCAGTTGACTGGTGCATCGAACAGAAACTTTCTGTTCGATAGGGCAGTCGACTGGTTCTGAACCAGTCGACTGGCACGCCTGAAACCTGCATTTACAGACCTGGGAACTCCTTTCAAGGGTCCATAATTCATACACTTCCAAAGCATATAAAGAAATAACTCCAAATCTATACTCTATGCTAGTTTTATGAACATCTTAGCAACCCAAAACAAATCCATTTACTTGCAATTAGGATCTTTGCGGAATTTAAGAAACTATCAAAACATATGACATCTATTGTAGAGTTTGTACTCAACTTGGTCTCTATGCAAGGTTTAAACAAAATCCTTACGCTTTACCAATCCCAAAACACAACCACAAGGTTCTACAAGGCTTAGCCCAAAGATCTCTTCCACGGTTCTGCCGCCACTGAACATCAATGCATGTCCTGTTGGAGCAATCAACCCTAAGATGGTCCGGTGTGACCATGGGTTTTGATGTTTGGGCAAAGGGTTTAAGTTAGGCTTACCCTTGTATTCTTATATGCGTATGTTGAGTGTGCAGGTTGTACAGGTTACGCATATAGACTGGACTGGACGACCTCAGTACGGTGAAGGATGGCATGGAGGCAAGCTGGAGGTTTGCGTGCGCATCTGAGGGACCTTGGTGAGCAGGGACGATGAGCTGATGGGCACGGACTTCGAGGCATGCATGAAGGATGACATGGAGGCAAGCTGGAGGCTTGCGTGCATCCGAGGGACGGGAGCCGAAGATGAAGAGGGCGCGAAGGCAACAGTCGAGGCTGCGGAGGAGGAGTCAGTCGAGTCGTGAGGGTACGAGTGCAGAGTGATTGTACTCGGGAAATCCTAGGGTTGAGTGCGGAGTGGAATGTACTCAGGAAGGGTAACCTTAGGTGGGTCAGTAGACCAGTCGACTGGCCTAGGGGCAGTCGACTGAGGGAACTCACAGAAAGGTCTCAGCCTGGGACCAGTCGACTGCCCTGTGGGCAGTCGACTGGTAGCGGCTGGTGAGTTGGCTAAAATTCGAACGTTGGGAGTTACAACGGTCGAATTTAGCTGGCACCAGTCGACTGCCCTGGGGGCAGTCGACTGGTAGCGAGAAATCAGCCCCGAGTCCTATTTAAAGAGGACGTCGTGGTGGCTGAGTTTCTTGACGAAACTCGCTTGGGTAAAGCGTGTTAGTAGTCTATTGTGTTCACAAAGTGTCCGAGGTGTTGTGGTGAGGTTTCTCCACCCACAAGGAGCGACACGTGATAGCCGGAGGTTATCCGGGGAGTGATCCACCGACGGATTGTTGGATTAGTCACCCGGCCGGGGTGGATACCAACTAAATCAGGTTGTTAGCGTTGTTTTTGTATATTCCGCTGTGCTACTAACAACGCAGGAACAAGGGGGTTCGGAAAAACGCTATTCACCCTCCCTCTAGCGTACGAAACGATCCTTTCAGTTGGTATCAGAACGAAGGACCACTCTTGATCGGACTAACCGCCGAGGGAGTGACCGCTAGAGGTGAAGAATCATGGAAGATAAACTTGGGGACGACATATACACTCCACCGGTCTACGACCATGAAGACTTCGGGTGTTGGAAGTCAAGAATGGAGACGTGGCTGATGATGGAGTGGGAGTACATGATGGTGCTTGAAGAACCATTCGAAATTCCAAGAGACAAGCATGGGAAGAAGCTCCACCCAAGATATTGGACTCATGAACAACAAGGGCAATCAAAGGCAAATGAGAAGGTAATGAGTATATTAATAAATCTTTTGCCTAACAATATTTTGAGTGTTGTAGGGAATTACAAGAATGCACACGAATTATGGACCAAGTTGGTGGAATTTCATAAAAACCCTACACAAGGTCAAGTGGTGGAAGAGCCCAAGGAAATGGGCTCAATAGCTCACGAGGAGGAAGAAGTGTTAACTTCTTCAAGTAAGGAGGAGGAGCTAAGTGAAAGATCATCGACCTCCTCAAGAGAAGAAGAAGAAGAGGTCATCACCTCAAGGATTGAGGGGGAGGAGAGACCCTCATCTACACATGATCAAGAGGAAGCCTCCACATCGTCAAAAGTTGAAGTAGTCAACCTAGCATCTACCTCCACCAAAGCCAAGAGAAAGGACCACATTACATGCTTTGGGTGTAATAAAAAGGGGCACTACAAGGACAAGTGCCCAAAAGGTAAAGGAGAGGTAACTTCTAAACCCGGGTCCATTCGATTTGAATCTAACATAAATTGTAGGAATGGAGGAGCCCAAGAACGGAGGAAGAAGATTCGATGCTTCACATGTGGAGAGCTAGGGTACTACCACACTAAGTGCCCAAGGAGTAAAGAGTTCAAGAAAATGGAGCACTTGAGAAGATGGGAGAAAGAGGAAAGAAAGAAGAAAAGAAGCCCATATCATGGAGGGACTACAAGGGTAAGGGAGGTAATCCCTAATCTTAAATATAAATGCAATTCAAATTCAAGTTCCTTTATGCATGCTAAAACTAGTGAAAATTGCTCATCCATGCATGCTAGGATAAATGAAAATTACTTAATGGTGCATAATTTTGGTTTCAAGTATCATGATAGGAATATGGTTAACAAGGTAGATCAAAACCCTAGAAAGGTCATACATCATGAACAATCAAAGACCTTTAGACCTAAAGACCATGGCACTAATCCCAAGAAGGGGAGGAATGTGCCTAGAAAGGAAGGTAGGTCTAGGAATATCCAAAATGGGCATGTGGATTCTAGGTTTAGGAACCTAGAAAGGGGAAATCAAGCTTTAAGGGAAAAGCTTGAGAGGTTAGAGAAAACCCTAGAGAGATTCACTATTGGATCTAAGGGTTTGGATATGGTGTTGGGTGGTCTAAAATCCAACAATGATAGATCGGGTCTAGGATACCGATCTAGGGTCTCCCATGCCAAGGAAAAGAGATATGCTAGGGTAGCATATGATTATGGCAAGAAGGGGGAGTACAAAAATGGCAAGGGAATGCCATCAAAAGGAAAGGAAAAGGTCTTAACTAAGGACAAGGGGTCCAAGGTTAAGAGGGTCAAGTTCGTAGGCCAAGAGTCACCGGAGATTCACCGGTGTGGTTTAGCATTTGTTGAGTCACCTAGGGAGGTGGCTAGGGCTAAGAGCTCAAGGGAGAGCTCTAGAAGCCTTTGGGATATATGGTGAATTGACCTTAGGAGGGGTGCTCCTAGAGGTCTAGATGGACCATGGAGTGTGCCAAAAGAATTGGAGACGGACTTGAGTCTCAATTCTTGGGTTTTAGCACGGTGTTTTTGAGTTTCATGCATGGAAATATGACATTGGGGTTATATTACATGAAAATTAGTTTTTGGTGTGTAATTGCCATGTAAATCAATGCTAGGGATGCATTGTGGGGTGGCATGGGCAAAGACATCAAGAGGAAACCAAAACTAGGACTTTAGGTCAAGGTTTGATTGAAGTTTTTGGCTAGTTTTGGGTTTTGTGTCAAACTTGGGAATGGTGATAGATACATTTTGGAATGTATTTTTCCCAAGTAGATATGGGTACCACAAACCTCTCCACAAAATTTGAGAAATTTTGGAGATTTGTGGAATTTTTGGCACATTTCTGAATTTTGTCAGAAATGCTGAAATTTCAGACTTTCAGAGTATCAATCGACTGCCATTTTGGCAGTCGACTGGTCAAGGCCAATTTTTGTATTAGCAGCTAGTTTGGTGTCCAAATGATGCAAAACAAGTGTATGGGGGGCTAGTACACATTGTTTATGATCATTGGAGATTAAAAAACTGATAATTGGGATATTATTGGGGTCTTTTTGATGTATGGCAAAGGGGGAGAGATGTTGGGTTCAAGTGGGAAACCAAACATACCTTTGCTAGAAACCCTAGTCTTAGGGGTCTTAGGGGGAGTTGAGATTAAGGGGGAGCATGGTTGCTCCATTTTTGACGTAAGGGGAACCTTGGAGAGGTTCTTAAAAAGCCTTTGTAAGTCCAGTGTAGGGGAGCTTGGGAAAAGCTTTAAAAAACCCATTTTGGTAGAAAATCCTAACTTGGAGAGTTAGGTGTGGGATGCCTTGGGATAGGATCCATTTTTGCATTGCATATGCATTTTGTTTTAGCATGGTTTTTGCTATTGACTACTATCTTGCTTTCCTAACTTAAACGGATTGCCAAACATCAAAAAGGGGGAGATTGTTGGAGCAATCGGCCCTAAGATGATCCGGTGTGACCATGAGTTTTGATGTTTGGGCAAAGGGTTTAAGTTAGGCTTACCCTTGTATTCTTATATGCGTATGTTTAGTGTGCAGGTTGTACAGGTTATGCATATAGACTGGACTGGACGGTCTCAGTACGGTGAAGGATGGCATGGAGGCAAGCTGGAGGTTTGCGTGCGCATCTAAGGGACCTTGGTGAGCAGGGACGATGAGCTGATGGGCGCGGACTTCGAGGCATGCATGAAGGATGGCATGGAGGCAAGCTGGAGGCTTGCGTGCATCCGAGGGACGGGAGCCGAAGATGAAGAGGGCGCGAAGGTAACAGTCGAGGCTGCGGAGGAGGAGTCAGTTGAGTCGTGAGGGTACGAGTGCAGAGTGATTGTACTCGGGAAATCCTAGTGGTTGAGTGCGGAGTGGAATGTACTCAGGAAGGGTAACCTTAGGTGGGTGAGTAGACCAGTCGACTGGCCTAGGGGCAGTCGACTGAGACTGAGGGAACTCACAGAAAGGTCTTAGCCTGGGACCAGTCGACTGCCCTGTGGGCAGTCGACTGGTAGCGGCTGGTGAGTTGGCTAAAATTCGAACGTTGGGAGTTACAACGGTCGAATTTAGCTGGCACCAGTCGACTGCCCTGGGGCAGTCGACTGGTAGCGAGAAATCAGCCCCGAGTCCTATTTAAAGAGGACGTCGTGGTGGCTGAGTTTCTTGACGAAACTCGCTTGGGTAAAGCGTGTTAGTAGTCTATTGTGTTCACAAAGTGTCCGATGTGTTGTGGCGAGGTTCTCCACCCACAAGGAAGCGACACGTGATAGCCGGAGTTATCCGGGGAGTGATCCAACCGACGATTGTTGGATTAGTCACCCGGCCGGGGTGGATACCAACTAAATCAGGTTGTTAG
>JAGFNQ010003904.1:0-33507 GCA_024364735.1 Boesenbergia rotunda
TCAAAATGTACTAGCATATACTTTCAAGGTACTATCATTTTTTTTGGAGATAGTATTTACTTGAATTGGAGAACTTTTCCAGGACACTTAGGAAATGTCCTTGTAATCAACAAGGTTTCCTAGGATTGTGTCAGACTGGAAAAGAAACCTAGTCAAGTAAAATATTTTTATTTTTCAAAATGCATAATACTTTTCAAAAATTACTCATATCTTTCAAAGTCTAATATTTTTCTAAAAGTACTTATGTGTTTCAAATCATAATTTATTTCAAAAGTACTTATGTCTTCAAAAATGCATAATATCTTTCAAAAAGTACTGCTATTTTTCAAAATATAATGTTTCCAAAAGTACAAATATTTTTCAAGGCAAAAGTGTTCTAAGTGCGTGAAGCTTTTAAAGATTTGCTTACAAAATACATTTTTTAAAATGGATTTAATCTAGAAATTTTAAGTTTTTTTATGCCTTCAAAATTATTCTAAGTATCTTTTTGCTTTCAAAATTCATAGGCTCTGATACACAAACATTCTCCTTATCACTTCCTTCAAAATATTATTCTTAATTGAACTTAAATATGGTCTAAGGAGAAGAATTTAACATTAAGGGGAGAGATAGGAAAGAAAAGAGGGAATCCAATTTGAAAAATTTGAATTTCAAAAACATCCGAAGTACTTAATTTTTTCAAAATCAATTTAAGTACTTGATTTTTTACTTAATTTTTTTAAAATACAACTTAAGTACTTAACATTTTTTTCCAATTACTTAACTATTTCTTTCAAAAATTTATTTCTAAGTCTTTCTCAAAAATTATTTCTAAGTACTTAACCAATTCCTTTCAAAAAATTTATTTCAAGTATTTAATGAGTTTAGTACTTAAACTATTTTTAAACCAAGTACCTGACACTTAATTTTTCAAACTTCTCAAAAGTACTTGCTTTATACTTGAAAATTATCTAAGTGTAAAAAGTTTGAAAATATTTTTACTCTGTTTTTGAAATACTTTGTCAAAAACATGAAGCACTTAGAAAAACTCATAAATCCCTGTTAGATACCTTGTTCACCCATGCCTGTTTTTGATATATGTCAAAGGGGGAGGAAAGGTCAAAGTTAAGAGTTGTAAATACAAGTATTCAGGGTTTTAGGGGGAGTATGAAAAATAAATATTTTTTTTCAACTCTACATTTATCCTATTCATAAATAGTTATACTTCATTGCTTAACCTTTTGTGCTTAAACTGTTATAAGTGTTTCCTTAACTTTGAATTGTGTTGCCATAATCAAAAAGGGGGAGATTGTTGGTGCAGGAAGCACCAGATCGAACCTTATTTTGATATTGGCAAAGGATTCAAAGTTAAGGGTTGTTTGTTATCTAACAATGCTACTTGAGTGTACAGGAAAAGCCCTAGCGAAGAACTGCTAGGCCCTGGCGAAGGGCTGCCAGAAGAAAAGTCCTAGCGAAGGACAGCTAGGCCCTGGCGAAGGACTAGCGAAGGACAGCTAGGCCCTGGCGAAGGACTGCCAGAATGGAAAAGCCCTAGCGAAGGATTGCTAGGTCCTGGCGAAGGACTGCCAGAAGAAAAGCCCTAGCGAAGGAATGCTAGGCACTGGCGAAGGACTGCTAGACAGCAGAAGTCCTAGCAAAGGACTGCTAGGCACTGGCGAAGGACTTCCAGAAGAAAAGACCTAGCGAAGGACTGCTAGGCTGGCGAAGGACTGCCAGAAGAAAAGACCTAGCGAAGGGGAGCTAGGCACCAAGCGAAGGGCAGCTTGGTAACTCAAGACCTGGCGAAGGACTGCCGGGCAAAAGTCCAACTGGAGGATCCAGTTGGCACCAGGTAAACTCTCCCGAGAGGAGTAGGTGAGGACGCGTTCCCCTTGAGGGAACATTAGGCGTCGGTTCGACCTAGGGCTCCATTTTGGAGACCAAAGTCAGAACCAAGACAGCTAAGGCTGTATAAAATAATAATATTATTGTTATTTGGACTAACCCTGGATGCAGGATCGAAGGACTGAGTATCTGCAGCTCAGAGAGCCTTAAAGGAGTGAGGCAGAAGCTGAGCAGGGCGCCCCGGATGACCAGGGCGCCCCCAAGGTCAACCCAAGTCTCTAACAACCTCGACGCGCTTCATCCCGCTTGTCGCGGGCGCCCCACATGTCTCGGGCGCCCCCACTGCCAACTGCCGAAGCGCATCCCTGCGAAGCTGAGGAGATAAGGCCTTTTAACCGGTCAATTCGGGCACCCCGAGTCCTCCGGGCGCCCCGGTCAAACCGGATCCCGAGGATAAGGGGATCAGACGGCGACCGAGCTACAGCCGGATCTGCTGCCACGTGGGGGGCGCCCCCGTCGACCAGGGCGCCCCTAGGCCCTATATAAAGGGCCCTCGACCTCCTTCTTCAGAGCATCAATTTCTGCGACGCTTCCACGCTCTTCTGCTTCCACGACACGCTCCCGAACTCTTCCAACTCGAGCTGACGACGTCCTGCTGCTCCAACACTTCGATCTACACCGGACGTCGGTAACGAAGAGCTTGATTAAGTTTACTACTCTGATTCTGTAATATTTTTATTGTAAACTTTCTCGAACGTATAGAATTGCCCGTAGAAAACGGTCAACGACCGTGGGCCTTGGAGTAGGACTCGACACAGGCTCCGAACCAAGTAAAACGACCTTGTTAGCATTGTTTTTGTGTCTTATTTCCGCTGCGCACTTACTCTTTTTAAATCCGAACGATTTGCGACATTCACCCCCCCTCTCTCGCATTTCTCGATCCAACAGATTTTACTAGATATACATGGACATATTTTCTTAAATATAAGGATCAAACCTTAGATGTTTTCATTTCTTTTTGTAGAAGAGTTGAAAATGAAAAATCATCAACCATTAAGACAATTAGAAGTGATCATGGAGGTGAATTTCAAAATCAACGGTTTTTAGAATTTTGTCAAGATAGAGGTTATAGACATGAGTTCTCCACTCCAAGAACACCACAACAAAATGGTGTTGTAGAGAGAAAGAACCGTGTTCTACAAGAGGTTGCACGAAGCATGCTTAATGAGTACTCACTACCGAGTTACTTATGGGCTGAAGCTGTAAATACAGCTTGCTATGTGCAAAACCGAGTCCTCATCCATAGGTTCTTAGGAAAGACTCCCCATGAACTTTGGTTTGGAAAACCACCTACGGTTAAACACCTTAGGGTGTTTGGTTGTAAGGTGTTCATCCTAAACACCAAGGATCACCTTAGAAAGTTCACGACAAAAGCTGATGAAGGGATACTAGTCGGGTATTCCCTAGTTAGCAAAGCCTACCGAGTCTACAACAAGAAATCTAGATTGGTTAAAGAGTCTTCTGATGTTGTCTTTGAAGAAATTCCAAAGGCCAATGAACAACCAAAAGATGAAGTCCAATTCGAACTTAGGAGACTAAGTTTGAATGAAACTCCAAATGTTGTTGATGGTGATGAATCTGATGATGGTGAGCCTAGACAACCCATAGGTCAGCCGGATCCTGAGGCTGAGCTTATGTCTAGTGAAACCATTCAAGAAGCATCACCAACACCTAGGCAAACTAGATTAGCCTCTAGTCATCCCCACGACCAAATTGTTGGAGACATCCATCATGGGGTAAGGACTAGATCATTCTTCCGGAATGAGGCTAATGAAGTTGTTCTAATTTCCGAAATTGTACTTAGAAAAATTGATGAAGCATTAAATGATCCCGATTGGATCATTGCAATGCAAGATGAACTAGGTCAATTCGAAAGAAGTCAAGTTTGGGACTTAGTCCCTAGACCTAAGAAGACCACCATCATTGGAACCAAATGGGTCTTCAAGAATAAATTAAATCATAAGGGAGAAATCATTAGAAACAAGGCAAGCTTAGTAGCCAAGGGCTATAGTCAAGTTGAAGGCCTTGATTATGATGAGACCTATGCTCCCGTGGCGATTAGAATCCATCCGATTGATGCTTGCATTTGCAGCACATCGAGGTTTCAAGTTATATCAAATGGATGTCAAATCAGCCTTTCTAAATGGTTTAATTAGAGAAGAGGTCTATGTCGAACAACCTCCGGGGTTTGAGAGTACCGAATTTCCAAACCACGTGTTCAAGCTCAAAAAGGCACTTTATGGCCTTAAACAAGCACCCCGAGCTTGGTAGGAGCGATTGTCGATATTTTTAGTTGAAAAAGGCTTTGTAAGAGACCAAATAGACCCTACACTATTTCTACGGAGAGATGGTGATAATATTTTTATTGCCCAAGTATATGTCGATGACATAATTTGTGGCTCAAATAATAAGGGCTATTTAAATGAATTCATTGGACACATGGAGAGTGAATTTGAAATGAGTCTAGTGGGAGAGTTGACTTTCTTCCTTGGACTTGAAATCAAACAAACCTGAGATGGGATCCATGTGCACCAATCAAAATATATTCAAGAAATGCTTCGAAAATTTAATATGAGTGATTCAAAAGAGGTAACCACTCCCATGGCTACAAACACAAGATTAGACAATGATGAGAGTGGTAAACCTGTTGATTTGACTCAATATCGGAGCATGATAGGTAGTTTGCTATACCTCACAGCTAGTCGACCTGATATTCTTTTCGCTGTGGGTATGTGCGCAAGGTATCAAGTTTGTGCCAAGGAATCTCACTTAATCGCTGTTAAGAGGATTTTGAGATATCTTAAAGGCACAATAGGAGTTGGTCTTTGGTACCCCCGTACCGAATCATTTGACCTAATTGGCTATACCGATTCCGACTACGCTGGATGTAAGTTGGATCGGAAAAGCACAAGTAGGGGTTGCCAATTTCTAGGATCATCTTTAGTTAGTTGGTCAAGTCGGAAGCAACATTGTGTTGCTCTCTCCACGACCGAGGCAGAATATATTGCTATGGGAGAGAGCGTATCACAATTGTTGTGGATGATTCATACTCTAGAGGACTATGGATTGAGTTACAAGGGTGTGTAAGTGTTGTGTGACAACATTAGCATAATTAATCTAACCAAGAATCCAGTCCATCACTCTAGGACTAAGCATATTGAAGTGCGTCACCACTTCATTAGAGATCATGTTGCTAGAGGAGATGTTGTACTCTCTTATGTAGAGTCCAAATCAAATTTAGCAGACATTTTCACTAAACCACTCCCCGAAAATGAGTTTAGCTTCTTAAGAAGGGAGTTAGGAATGTGTCGCGCTTCATAGGTTTCAAAATGCATTCAAAACCCTTCATGATTAGTTCTAATTGTTGGGATACAATTGGGTAACTTTGGGGACATCTCACACAAACTATAAGGTTTACCAAAACGTTTTTGTTTGCTAGAAATGGGGTGAGATGTTAGGATCAACTCAATTTCTCAAAATGTCAATGCATCCCTTGAGAAATTAAGTTGACGAGATAAAAATCACTTTGGTGATCAAGTATGGGGAAAACCAATGCATAACACATGTGTATTTGGCTCCATGATCATACTTGGACATTCCAATCAAGGAAACTTGATTGGAAACCTGAATTTGGCACAATCTTGATTGAAATTAGTTGAATGATTGTTGATTGAGTTTGACTCCACTTGGGTGGAGCAAAGTGATTTGTTCGAACCATAAGGACTTTTGATCCTTGTTTAGGGATCAATTATAGTCAAGGGATCACTTCCAAGATCGATATCTTTCATTAGATCTCTTCAGGAATCATGTAAAAATCTAATACTGCAAGTTTCAGATCATATCAGGGAGTATCAGGAACCCTGATCGGTCACTGGACCGATCAGGCGTAGGGCTGATCGGTCCCCGGACCGATCTGGCTCCCTTCCGTGGTGATCGTTCCACAGAACGATCAGAGGGGTCACAGAGACTTAACGAAATTTTGTCCAAACACTCTGTGCTAGCCTGGATCGGTCCCCGGACCTATCTGGCACCCTGTGGTGATTGGTCCACAGACCGATCAGGGGGCTTTTCGAATATCATCTGACCCTACTATTCTCTTCCTGATCGATTAGCCGATCGATCAGGAGCCTGCCTGATCAGTCACCCAACTGATCAGGACCAGGCCAGTCCGATCAGGCCAAAGCCTGATCAGTCTGGGCGCTTCCAGATCGAACGGTGATCCGTTCGATCACATTAAATTTCGGTTGGTGGACCGATCCACCAACCTAATAACTTCACGAAAACCCCTCATCTCCCAAGCCCTAGCGTCGAACCTCACTACGTGCGCCTCTTTAACCTGTGCGAGAGCCTTCCCTGCATCTCCTTCCTCCTTTTGCGAGTGAGCTTTTGTGCGCGCGCGTGTGATCCTGAGAAGATTTCCGGCGAGCGTTTTCTTGTCTTCTGCAAGTTTCCTTCTTGCTCAAGGTCTTGCGCTTCTGTCTTACGTCGAGAACCTTCTCCTGCGCGAGCTCTTCTTCCAGACTCCAAGATCTTCATCACCAATCTTCAATGGCACCTAAGTAAGCATTTTTGGTTAGTTTTTCTTGCAAATCAATTCACAGATTGTGAGTTTGTGCTAATCAAAATTTTTGTCTCGTGGTGCTTGCTGTGACCTTGCCTATGCCATGAACTACACTCTATCACATCTCTTTATTATTTGATTTTTGATCAAATCTTATATTTGTATCAACCTGGTGCCATGACCTTATGTTTCTGCCGTGATCCTTTGATTTGTCATGATGTCACTGATTAAATCTATCTTCATATGATCAATTCTATCTTATGATTATTGTTTCGTGATCAAATCTTGGTTAAACCTATGTTCATGTGGTCGATTCAACTCTTGCCATGATCTATTCAAACCTTTAGAAAATCATCTAAGGGAAAGGAATCAGTGGAGGGTAGCTCGAGGGGCAAAGCCCCTTCCTCATCAGCACCCACCCGAAGGCATCAACCTTCCTCGAGTTCTCGCTTTCCCAATGCCGCCTGTGAATAGGTTTTTCAATCACGCACATTCAAGTTACTCACCTACCGATCTATTGATGTTCCCTTTTTGACCGAGCACTGCCCTTCCATCATGGAAATAGTCACATTTTACAATCTTGGCTTTCTCCTTTCTCTTGAAAGGACTATCAATCATGACCTTGTCTCCGAGTTTTACAACAATCTTCAGCAAGGACCTCAGGGGGGCTTCGAATTCACCACTCGCGTAACAAAGAGAAATCTGTTGGAGCAATCGACCCTAAGATGGTCCGGTGTGACAATGGGTTTTGATGTTTGGGCAAAGAGTTTAAGTTAGGGATTACCCTTGTATTATTATATGCGTATGTTGAGTGTGCAGGTTGTACAGGTTACGCATATGGACTTGACTGGACGACCTCGGTACGGTGAAGGGTGGCATGGAGACAAGATGGAGGCTTGTGTGCGCACCTGAGGGACCTTGGAGAGCAGAGACGATGAGCTGATAGACGCGGACTTCGATGCATGCGTGAAGGATGGCATGGAGGCAAGCTGGAGGCTTGTATGCATCCGAGGGACGGGAGTCGAAGATGAAGAGGGCGCGAAGGCAACAGTCGAGGCTGCGGAGGAGGAGTCAGTCGAGTCGTGAGTGTATGAGTGCAGTGAGATTGTACTCGGGAAATCCTAGGGTTTGAGTGCGGAGTGAAATGTACTCAGGAAGGGTAACCTTAGGTGGGTGAGTAGACCAGTCGACTGGCCTGGGGGCAGTCGACTGATGGAACTCACAGAAAGGTCTCAGCCTGGGACCAGTCGACTGCCCTCGGGGCAGTCGACTGGTAGGTGGTTGGTGAGTTGGCTAAAATTCGAACGTTGGGGTGCAATGGTCGAATTTGGCTGGCACCAGTCGACTGCCCTGGGGGCAGTCGACTGGTAGCGAGAAATCAGCCCCGAGTCCTATTTAAAGAGGACTTCGTTGTGGCCGAGTTTCTTGACGAAACTTGCTTGGATAGGGCAAGTTAGTAGTCTTGTATACTCAGGAAGTGCCCTTGGTGTTGTGGCGAGGTTTCTCCACCCAGAAGGAGCGACGAGTTCTAGCCGGAGGTTATCCGGGACTTGATCCACCGACAGATTGTTGGATTAGTCACCCGACCGGGGTGGATACCAACTAAATACGGTTTGCTGTGCTACTAACAACGCAGGTTAAAGGGGATTCGAAAAATCGCTATTCACCCCCTTCTAGCGGACGGCAACGATCCTACAATTGGTATCAGAGCGAAGAACTGCTCGTGATTGGACTAACCGCCAAGAAGAGCAAAAGCTAGAGGGAAGAAGTATGGAAGATAAATTTGGGGACGACATCTACATCCCACCGCCCTACGATCATGAAGATTTCGTATATTGGCGAGCAAGGATGGAGACTTGGCTTAGCATGGACTGGCCATGTAGGATAGCCATAGAAGAGCCCTTCGAAGTTCCAAAGGACAAGCACGGGAAGAAGCTTCGTCCTAGATATTGGGACAAAGAGCAACAAGAACAATTTCGGGCAAACGAGAAGGTAATTAGTACATTGATTAATATTTTGCCTAACCATGTTTTAAGTAGTGTAGGGGTATATAAAGATGCATGTGATCTATGGGAAAAGATAGAAGAAATCCATAAAAACCCTACACAAGTTCAAGAGCCCGAGGAGATAAGTCAAATGGCTCAAGAAGAAGAAAAAGGATAAGAATTATCAACATCATCAAGTGAGGTGGAAGAATTGAGTGAAAGGTCATCCACCTTATCAAAAGAAGAAGATGAAGTGTCGACTTCAAGAATTGAGGGGGAGGGGAGACCCTCATCTACACATGATCAAGAGGAAGCCTCCACATCGTCAAAAGTTGAAGAAGTAGTCAACCTAGCATCTACCTCCACCAAAGCCAAGAGAAAGGACCACATTACATGCTTTGGGTGTAATGAAAAGGGGCACTACAAGGACAAGTGCCCAAAAGGTAAAAGAGAGGTAACTTCTAAACCCGGGTCCATTCGATTTGAATCTAACATAAATTGTAGGAATGGAGGAGCCCAAGAACGGAGGAAGAAGATTAGATGCTTTACATGTGGAGAGATGGGGCACTTTCACACCAAGTGTCCTAGAAAAAGTGAGTTAAAGAAAATGGAGCACTTGAGGAGATGGGAGAAAGAAGAAAGATAGAAGAGAAGAATCCCACATCAAGGAGGAACACCAAAGGTAAGGAAGGTAACTTCTAACCTTAAGCCAAAATATAATTCAATTTCAAGTTCTTCCTTGCATTCTAAAAATAATGCATATCATTCATCCATGCATGCTAGAACTCATGAAAAATGTCTAATGGTGCATAACTTTGGATTTAGATATAATGATAGCAATAGAAGCATGCATCATGATCAACCCAAGACCTCTAGACCTAAGAATCATGGTACTAAACCCAACAAAGGGAAGAATGTGCCTAAGAAAATGGGTAGATCGAGAAATGTCCAAAGTGGACATATGAACTCAAAGGTTCAAAACTTAGAAAGGGAAAATCAAGCCTTAAGGGCAAGACTTGATACTTTAGAAAAGACCCTAGAAAGATTCACGATTGGATCAAAGGGTCTACACATGGTGTTGGGTGGTTTAAACCGCACCAATGATAGATCGGGGATGGGATACCGGTCTAAGAACTCCCATGCCAAGGGAAAGAGATATGCTAGGGTAGCATATAATTATGGCAAGAAGGGGGAGTCCAAAAATGGCAAGGGAATGCCATTTAAAGGGAAGAAAAAGGTCTTAACTAAGGACAAGGGGTCCAAGGTTAAGAGTGTCAAGTTTGTAGGCCAAGAGTCACCGGCGGAACATCGATGTGGCCTAGTGATGGTTGAGTCACCTAGGGAGGTGGCTAGGGCTAAGAGCTCAAGGGGGAGCTCTAGGAGCCTTTGGGATATATGGTGAATGAACTTTGGGAGAGGTGCTCCTTAAGGTCTAGATGGACCATGGAGTGTGCCAAAAGAATTGGAGACGGACTTGAGTCTCAATTCTTGGGTTTTGGCACGGTGTTGTTGTGTTTCATGCATGAAAAGATGACATTGGGGTCATATTGCATGAAAATTAGTTTTTGGTGTGTAATTGCCATGTAAATCAATGCTAGGGATGCATTGTGGGGTAGCATGGGCAAAGACATCAAGAGGAAACCAAAACTAGGACTTTAGGTCAAGGTTTGATTGAAGTTTTTGGCTAGTTTTGGATTTTGTGTCAAACTTAGGAATGGTGATAGATACATTTTGGAATGTATTTTTCCCAAGTAGATTTGGGTACCACAAACCTCTCCACAAAATTTGGGAATTTTTAGAGATTTATGAAATTTTTGGCGCATTTCTGAATTTCGTCAGAAATGATGAAATTTCATACTTTCAGAGTATCAGTCGACTGCCATTTTGGCAGTCGACTGGTAAAGGCCAATTTTTGTATCAGCAGCTGGTTTGGTATCCAAATGATGCATAACAAGTGTATGGGGGGCTAGTACATATTGTTTATGGTCATTGGGGATTAAAAGAACCGATAATTGGGATATTGTTGGGTTCTTTTTGATGTTAGGCAAAGGGGGAGAAGTGTTAGGTTTAAGTTGGGAAACCAAACACACCTTTGCTAGAAACCCTAGGTTTAGGGGGAGTTGAGATTAAGGGGGAGCATGGTTGCTCTATTCTTGGCGTAAGGAGAACCTTGGAGAGGTTCTTAAAAAGCCTTTGAAAGTCCAATGCAGGGGAGCTTGGGAGAAGTTTTAAAAAGCCCGGTTTGGTGAAAATTCCTAACTTGGAGGGTTAGGTGTGGGATGCCTTAGGATAGGATCCATGTATGCATTGCATATGTATTTATTTAGCATTGTTTTTGCTATTCTTTATTACTATTTGTTTCCCTAACTTAAACGTATTGCCAAACATCAAAAAGGGGGAGATTGTTGGAGCAATCGGCCCTAAGATGGTCCGGTGTTACCATGGGTTTTGATGTTTGGGCAAAGAGTTTAAGTTAGGATTACCCTTGTATTCTTATATGCGTATGTTGAGTGTGCAGGTTGTACAGGTTACGCATATGGACTTGACTGGACGACCTCGGTACGGTGAAGGGTGGCATGGAGACAAGCTGGAGGCTTGTGTGCGCACCTGAGGGACCTTGGAGAGCAGGGACGATGAGCTGATAGGCGCGGACTTCGAGGCATGCGTGAAGGATGACATGGAGGCAAGCTGGAGGCTTGTGTGTATCCGAGGGACGGGAGCCGAAGATGAAGAGGGCGCGAAGGCAAAAGTCGAGGCTGCGGAGGAGGAGTCAGTCGAGTCGTGAGTGTATGAGTGCAGTGAGATTGTACTCGGGAAATCCTAGGGTTTGAGTGCGGAGTGGAATGTACTCAGGAAGGGTAACCTTAGGTGGGTGAGTAGACCAGTCGACTGGCCTGGGGGCAGTCGACTGATGGAACTCACAGAAAGGTCTCAGCCTGGGACCAGTCGACTGCCCTCGGGGCAGTCGACTGGTAGGTGGCTGGTGAGTTGGCTAAAATTCGAACGTTGGGGTGCAACGGTCGAATTTGGCTGGCACCAGGTAGCGAGAAATCAGCCCCGAGTCCTATTTAAAGAGGACTTCGTTGTGGCCGAGTTTCTTGACGAAACTTGCTTGGATAGGGCAAGTTAGTAGTCTTGTATACTCAGGAAGTGTCCTTGGTGTTGTGGCGAGGTTTCTCCACCCACAAGGAGCGACGAGTTCTAGCCGGAGGCTATCCGGGGCTTGATCCACCGACGGATTGTTGGATTAGTCACCCGACCGGGGTGGATACCAACTAAATATGGTTTGTTAGCGTTGTTTGTTTTGATTATTGTATATTCCGCTGTGCTACTAACAACACAGGTTAAAGGGGGTTCAAAAAATCGCTATTCACCCCCCTTCTAGCGGACGACAACGATCCTACAAAATCATGATTTCTCTTGTGAGATTCTAGCAGAGTACCTAGGCGGTCGACGATCGCCTAACCTGTATTTGATCTATCCCGAGCTCCCTGACCCTCTGTTGGCTCCATTTGTGGGCGTTACTCCTGATGGCATCTATCAGCATTTCTTTGGTCATCCCCGCCCAGCCGGTCTTGATGAGTTGGGTCTTGAGTTTCTTACT
Source organism: Boesenbergia rotunda (assembly GCA_024364735.1). Taxonomy (NCBI): domain Eukaryota; kingdom Viridiplantae; phylum Streptophyta; class Magnoliopsida; order Zingiberales; family Zingiberaceae; genus Boesenbergia; species Boesenbergia rotunda. The sequence goes on from JAGFNQ010003904.1 coordinate 12,035, forward strand.
TTTGCAGCACTCCATCTCTCTCCTACCGATTACATCTTGTTCAAGATTATCACAAACTGTATCCTGCCTATCACTTCCAAGCCCTTAACTGAGATCAGACACTATCATTGCCTGATGCTCTATGACATGCACTTCGATATCATGGAGAGCATCTTTCAGTCCATTTTATCCTATCGAGAGCCGAGCCGCCGCACAGTCTATATGCCGTTTGGTCATGTCATCACCGACTAGCTTATGTCAGTAGGTGTTGATGTCACCAAGGGCAAGACAGTGCCCATGGTCCGACAGGATTGCAGACTTGGCCGGCGGGCATTTGCCAAGTCCGGCATCATCATACGGGATCGCGATGAGGTTTTGGTTTGGAAGGATGGGAGGGGTCTTGGCGAGCTTCCTGGATGTCCACACTTTCAGGTACCAGCAGATGCTACTGCACCTCAGGAGGCTCCCGCCGCCGCTGCTAATTACGAGTATGAGCCGGACCCGAATCTACGATGGCAGATTTTCGAGCTGGATCAGATGATCCAGCATGATCTTCACATACGAGAGCTCTATCGAGAGGAGATCCGTTCAGGGTTCCGATCTTTCGACCGCAGACTGACCGCGGTGGAGTCGGATGTCTCCGGGGTCCGCACTTTACAGCAGACGAGGTATGATGAGTGGCGCCAGCACACATTCCCTAGAGGTGCGCCCTCTGCCAGTACTGCACTGGGGCCTGTTGTTCCTGATGATGTGGACGACCCTATGCAGGCTGATCCCCCCGCTGATGATTGATATACTCTGCCTTTGTTTGTGATTTGATGCTATCTGACTGTTTAGATTGTATGTCTTTCGGGCTGCATGCCCCATGACTTGACATTTATGGCCTTGTGCCACATTTGCTTTGACTTTGATGCATTGATATGCATCTGATTAGTTGTCTGGTTTTGATGCACATGACTAAGACTAGATTTTGCTTAATGATGCATTTGATATTTTTCAGGTATTTCATATTTGCCTTACCATGATTTGATTGTTGGCATATATGTGTGTTCACATGATTACTATCTGCGTGTATGCCATTTTATTCATGATTTTGCTTATGATGCCCTGTCCACATGATACATATGCTAGTTGTGTCATTCCTTATCTTTGTCATATGTATTCATATGTTTATCATAATAATTCATTCATATCTTTGTTGTTTTGGGATACCCCTAAGGTTGAGGGGGTGTATGGTTAAACTTAACAACCCCTCTAGACCCTTTTTGATGTTCGACAAAGGGGGAGAGTGTGGTTGGTGAAGTTTAGGATGATCATGTTGTAGGGGGAGGATCCTGATTCCCCTATGATTCTAGATTTGAGAAAATTGATTGAGAATCCCTAAACATAAAATCGGGTTGTCAAACAACAAAAAGGGGGAGATTGTTGATGCAATCTGACCTTGATTATTGTTTTGGTGTTGACATCGATTTTAGATTAGGTTGATGATTATGATTATGATTAAGTCCTGATCGAGGATTAGGCATGGTATGATCCTAGCTTGGACGGCTAGGTGTTGGAAAATCCTAACCTGGAGGGTTAGGTGTGGAAAATCTTAGCTTGGAGGGCTAGGTGTTGGAAAATCCTAACCTAGAGGGTTAGGTGTTGGAAAAGTCCTAGCTTGGAGGGCTAGGTGAAAAGTTCTAGCTTGGAGGGCTAGGTGAAAAGTTCTAACTTGGAGGGTTAGGTGAAAATTCCCAACTTGGAGGGTTAGGTGAAAAAGTCCGGGCTTGGAGGGTCAGGTCATAGTTTGAAGGGCTAGGTTTGGAAATGTCCTAATTCGGAAGGGTTGGGTGAAAAGTCCTAGCTTGGAGGGCTAGGTGAAAAGTCCTAACTTGGAGGGTTAGGTGAAAATTCCCAACTTGGAGGGTTAGGTGAAAAAGTCCTAGCTTGGAGGGCTAGGTTGGATGAAATCCTAGCTTGGAAGGTTAAATTTGAGTCCCTAGATCGGTCTGGTGACCGATTAGGGAAGTTGGCATGCTGCTCCTTCGTGGATCGGTCCGGTGACCGATCCAGCAATGTCTGATCGGTCTGGTGACCGATCAGGGAGCGCACAGTGAGGTTGGCAACCTACTGTGTGGCTCCTGATCGGTCTGGTAACCGATCAGGGAGCAGGCCGTTGCTTCATTGCTTGGCTCCTGATCGGTCCGGTGACCAATCAGGGAGCAGACAGCTTCCTCACTGCCTTGCTTCTGATCGATCTGGTGACCGATCAGGGAGCACTCAGTGAGTTGAGTTCCCCTGCTGATAAGCTCCTGAACGGTCTGGTGACCGATCCACGACTTAGGATTTGATTTCCGCGGTTATTGTTCACTCAGAAGTGGACCGATCAGGCTTGGGCCTGATCGGTCATGGAGCTACCTGATCGATCTGGTGACTGATCAGGCTTGTGTCACCGAGAGAGCTGGGAGTCCCAGCAAAGCGGTGGATCGGTCTGGTGACCGACCCACGAGCCCTGGATCGGTCCGGTGACCGATCACTTTAATTCAAATTGCACTGTCAGACGGTCTGATCGCGTCTGACCGTATCCGATTCTCTACATTTGATCCCTGATACTTGATTTACTAAGTGATATGCTGTGCTAATGCTCTGATTAAGCTGCAGGTGATAGGGAAGGATTCAAACACTCAAGGAGAGTCAATGGAGGCCTTTCCTTGGAGTAGGTTTGTCTGTTTTCCATCTCAGGTTGCAACGGACGCTGGTGCTGGCTGGAACTGCTGACTGGGGCTGGTCTGAGGGAAGCTCAAGGAGTCCAGAAGTGCTCAGTGGTGCCTAGTGGTTGCAGGAGAGCAGCTGGAGGCTGCAGTGAGATGTTGACCTGGCGCTAGTGGAGAGGGGATAAGCAGCGTGGTGGAGAAGAGCAGAGTAGAACTTTGGTTGCCTAAGTTTTCTGCTGCGATTTCTTGTCGCGTGCTTGTGCTCTTGGCTGATCATCCTCTCTTAAGAAAGCTACTGTGATCTTTGAAGAAACCATTCCTTGCTTGAGCACTTGGAGGAAGGAACAAGAGACTTTGAGTCCAACAGCGAGAAGACACGAAGAAAGGGGTTCTTGCGTGAGATCGTCGCTGGGTGGAGCTCGGAAGAAGCTTGCTGTGTTCTTGTCTGTGCTAAGTGCTAAGTAAGATCTTTCTTGTGTTTCATTGTGCATAAAACTATATCTTTGATTGAAATGATGTGGAGAGGTTACTCCACCGAGAAGGAGATTGCGTTTTATCCGGTGTTCACCGGGGCTTGATCTGCCGACGATCAAGGGATCGCCCACCTTAAGGGCACGCCAAGGAGTAGGAGCAAGTTATCCCCGAACCTTGTAAACCCTCCTTGTTAGCGATCTTGCTAGTTGTTTTTGTTTGTTTTGTTTTCTGCATTTCTGCACTACTCTGTTTCTATTGTTTCCGCTGCTGTGCTACTAACCGTGAAGTGCAGAGAACTCCTAAACCGAAAGAAGTTTGTGTCTGGCTATATTCACCCCCCCCCTCTCTAGCCATCTAAGTTCCAACACATCACACATCTTATCTTTGGCATATTTGATCTTCGGGAGTCCTTTCATCATCTCCATCTTGGCCACTCTTGCTATATTTTTCATGTTGATATGTCCGAGTCTTCTATGTCATAGCCATCCTTCTTCTTCTTTTGATAGGAGACACTTAGTAGAAATGTTAGAAGCATAGGAGAGATCAATATAATAAATATTTGTTTTACTATACCCTTCCAACATAGCATTTTTCGAGCCATTATGTTTAACCAAGCGCTTATTTTCATGAAATTCAACCTTATATCCGCCGTCACATATTTGACTAACACTAAGCAAATTGAATTTCATGTCCTTAATTAGAAGCACTTTATGAATGATGATTGTAGGTGATAATCTTGAGCTTTCCATTATTCCCAAAAGACACCGTTCCTTCTTTTAAGTAGCTAATTGTGGAGAACTTGCTCACATCACCGGTCATGTGTCCTGAGCAACCGCTATCCACAATCCACTTGTTTGAATCCTTCTTCTCTTCTACCTAAACAACACGAAAAACATAATCTTTTGGTACCCATACACTTGATCCACAAATATCATTCAAATACTTCTTAGGAACCCATGCTTGCTTTATATTGCCTTTAATGGTTTGCTTTCTAAGTTCACCATTTCTTCCTATAAGAGAAATAAAAGCAACCACCTTGGTCTTGGGTTTATATCCTATTCCGGCCTTGTTGTATACGACTCTTTGACTACTAATAATCATATCAAGGTTCTTTGAGCCAATTTGAAATTTGCTAAGGGCCTTGGTGAGAATCTCTACCTTTTCCCTTAATTCCTTATTTTCTTCTTCTAAAGATGACTTATTTAAACTAAAAGAAGAATTATGCATATTGTCCTTGATTGTCATGAATTCTAATTTTTCCTTTAACATGCAAATCTCATTTTTCAAACTCTTAATTTTCCTATTGGCATTAAACAAATCATCATTAGTACTAGAAATAATCTTCACAAGTGTAGTAGGAGGTAGCTTGTATACCTCACTTACCGAGATGTCCGAATCCGAGGATTGACCTCCCCCTTCACTTGAGCTCCCTTTTTCATCATCACTTGAGCTGTTCTCATCTTCGGATGATGTGTATGCTATGTTGTCAACTCCCATTAGCACAAAATGAGACACGTGATATTCTTCTTCTTCCGATGATGAAGGATCATCCCATGTCGCCTTTAGACTTATAGCCTTCTTGCCTTTTTCTTTTGTTTTCTTTTTTTCATCCTTCTTCTTTTCCACCTTCTTCTTTTTTTCCTTTTTCTTCAAAAGTGGGCACTCATCCCTCATGTGCCCTTCTTCATAGCAATTGTAGCATATGATGACTTTCTTTGCCTTACTCTTACTTCTTGAGTTTTTCCTACCATAGGATTAGTTAGAAAAACTATTAAATGCTTTCCTCATCTTCCTTACCATATATGCCTCTTGATCACTATCCATTGAAGCGCTTAATTCTTCCAAATCGGATGATGAGTATGAGACCTTCTTCTTATCCTTCTTCTTTCTTCTTTCTTTTTCTACAATAAGAGTTATACTCTTTTCTTTAGTAGACACATTAGCTTGCTCATGAAGTTCAAATTCACAAAATAAATCATCAAGCTTAACCAAAGAAAGATCCCTAGAGACTTTATAGGCATCAACCATTGAAGCTCATAGGGTGGTTCTAGGGAAAGATTGAAGCACATACCTTACTAGATCCCTATTTTCCATTTTCTCACCTATAACATGGAGTTCATTGATGATTTCTTTAACTCTACTGTGAAATTGACTTACGGTTTCATTTGCCTTCATGGTGAGGGATTGGAGTTGCGTCACCAAAAGATCCTTCTTGGCTCTTCTTAACTCATTAGATCCCTCATTTAGCTCAATGAGCTTTTCCCAAAGCTCTTTTGCGGGCTTGAATGATCCTACTTTGTTTAATTGCTCCTTTGAAAGACCACATTGTAGAGTTGTTGTGGCTTTTGCATCTGCTTGCGCCTTCTTCATAACTTCTTTTAACCAATTCTTCATAGGAAGAGGTTCTCCCCTCTCGTTCATTGGCATTTCAAATTCATCTACAATACTAAACCAATTCTCAATATCATTCATTAGATAATATTCCATCCTACCTTTCCAATATGTAACGTCGTTGACATCGAAGAATGGTGGTCGTGCGGTGCTATATCCCTTTTGGAACGCCATCTTGATGTTCCGGTTGACGGTGAGTTCTTCCAAAACAAATCGGGCTCTGATACCACTTGTTGAGAACTTAGCGTTTAGCTAGGGGGTGAATAGCTTCTTTTTGATTTTGTCTACAAGAATGTTAGCTAAAGAACAAGACAAAAACAATAATCAATAAAAACAATGCTAACTCCCTGATTTACTTGGTATCCACCTCCAAGAGGTGACTAATCCAAGGATCCACGTCGCGCTCACAAGCTTCACTATGAACTTCTCCTTGAGGTGGACAAACCTTCACAAGGTGCTCTCTTCCTCTTTTACAAAATAGAAATTAGAGTGTGAGGAAGAGAATGAGACTTTGAGCACTTAGAACAGGATCTTACACTTAAGAACCACAACCCTATTCTGCTCCAAAGCCTCTCCTTAAATAGAAGAGAGAGTTATTCATTAAACAGCTTAACCCTCGACACTAGTCGACTGCCCCAAGGGGTAGTCGACTGATGCCCAGGTAGTGGCTAGCCTAACGACTATTTTTTTTTTGAATTGATCAGTCGATTGGTGCCTGGACCAGTCGACTGATCTTTCTGTGAGTTTCAGTTTTGCGCTAGCAGTCGACTGGCCATTCCACAGTCGACTGCCCAGCTTACATTTCCACTCAAACTCACTCTGAAGTCCATCCTTTGTGTATGCCTTGAAGTCCACTCCCTTGGCTTTCGTCCCTCGAATGAGCACACAAGCCCATGGCTTGCCTCCATACCATCCTTCGCGTATGCCCTTGAAGTGTACTTCCTCGGCTTTCCCTCAAAGTCCTCTTCCTTTGGCTCTCGTACCTCGGATGCGTACTCCATGTGTGATTCACCAAGTCCTGCATGACTCAAACACACATATCAAACCAACATGACAACCTAACTTAATCATATTAACACACACATCAAAACTCATGATCCACTCGATCATACTTGGGTCGATTGCCCCAATAACCCCTACTCCGGTGGTCACTTACCCAGCTCCACCTCTAACATGGGTCGGCTCCTTGGACACCCGGCTCCGCAGGGCTCCTTCTCCTCCTACTGAAGCATTGGACAACCGACCCTTCCACTTAGTCATGCCATCCCGGGCTGTGGACGCCGCGTATTATGAGGTGCCGACCGCCGAGCCGCCAGAGTCGGCTTGCGAGGTCCATCTATACGATCCGCTAGCCGACCACTTCTATCAAGGCCTTTGGGAGGCCGACAATCGGGGCCCGTCCGGCATAGCCAATGGCTTTCTTTCGGAGGCTAGTCAAGTACGCTCGTTTCTGGTTTGCGTTTTTCCTTGTTCTTATTTTTGCCTTGAGACTAAGATCTGTTCTTCGTCTGCAGCTTTTTGGCTCGTCGTACAACCTGGCTATTTCTTTTGTAGCCCATACCCGGGCTCGGCAGCAGGCAAAATCTCGGGCAGAGAGGTTGGAGACTCAGCTACGCCATGCGCAGCTGGTTTCCAACGATGAAACCTTAAGTGAGTTGAGGGCCGAGAACTTGGCCTTACAAGATTGTTTGGCTCATTCGGAGGTGCGGCTTGCGGAGACCCAGACGGAGCTAGACTCGGCCAATGCGTTGGCTGACCAAGCGTAACACCGGGTCACCCGCTTGGAATATACGGAGTGCTAGGGCTTCGAGGGGCAGGCTCGGGCTTAGCTGACCAAGGTCAAGACGGAGCTCCTAGAGGCGTCTCAGTTAGCTTCCGCTTTCCGCACCGATCTAGCAGCCAAAGAGCAGGAGCTAGTGCCCAAGCAAAGAGATCTGAGGCCCTGGAGACCCAGCTATCGCAGCAGGATGGGGAGCTGAGCGTCCGCTCGGGAGAGCTTAATCTGCTCAAGGAGCAACAAGCCTCCAGGGAGGAAGATCTCCAGGCGGCTCGGAAGGAGCTGGAGGAATTTCGGGCTTCTTTCTTTTATTTTCCTTTGGTAGAGGCCTAGCCTTGATTCTGTAATCAAACTATCTTGAATGCTAAATCCCTTTTCTTCTATCAATATGCTTTGTCGAATGTTCGTTTTGCATCTAAGTACTAGTGGTTCGAAAAAAGGCTCGAACCCTTACTTTCTTTCTGTGAGGTCGGCTTAGGCAGGTTGCCGACTGATCTAGCCTAGGGGACCCGACCTCGCTTAAGTCCCCACTAAGGACTGGTCTCCGATTGGCTTACCCGCTTGGGGGGATTTAGCCATTTAGGATTGACTCACGTTTCAGGAAAAGGGGATTGCCTCGTTGTTGGCTCAGAGGTCGTATGCATTTAGTTGGCCAGTTTTCCAGGAGCGTGGGTCACCACACGCCCCGAGTGGGGGCCGAGCTTATAGGTTCGTGGGAGCATGCCCGCTTATAACTCACTGGGAGCGAGAGTCTGGACACTCGGTCGGGTCATGCTCAGGGAGCGTCGGTCGTCATGCGCCCAACTGGGGGCCGAGCCAAGGGGTTCATGGGAGCATGCCCACTTATAACTCACTGGTAGCGAGAGTTTGGGCACTCGGTCGGGTCATTCCCAGGGAGCGTGGGCCGCCACGCATCCGGCTGGGAGCCGAACCGAGGGGTTCGTGGGAGCATGGCCACTTATAACTCGTTGGTAGTGAGAGTCTGGACACTTGGTCGGGTCATACCCAGGAGCGTGGGCCGCCACGCGTCCAGCTGGGAGCCGAGCCGAGGGGTTCGTGGGAACATACCCACTTATAACTCACTGAGAGCGAGAGTCTGGACACTCGGTCGGGTTATACCCTAGGAGCATGGGCCACCACGCGTCTGGCTGGGAGCCGAGCCGAGGGGTTCGTGGGAGCATGTCCACTTATAACTGTTGGTATGGCTTGGCGGTTTCCAAGACAACCACGTGGTCATATCTGAGAGACGTCTCTATGTCCATGGATTAAAAATTTAATTTGAATAGAGACTCACCCCTATAACGACCGATTCGTCGTCGTGTCAGTTAGTCCAAGTCACAACTTAGCCACTAAGGCTTTGTAACTTTCCGAATTAACTAACAGCGGAAAAGACGACGATTTGGATGGTCGATTTTTGTGTTTATCTTCGGGGTCTAGTTAATTATTATTATCTAAGATATCAAATCAAAATAATAATTCAACACACATGAAATGACAAGGCAAAGCATAATGGCGCAATCAAAGCATAGCGTAAGTAAATTGAAGCTCGGGAGAATTATACCTCGTCGTTTACCTCGCAGTCTTCTATCTTATGACCCGGCCCTCTTGGACGTCGTGTGGGCGACGATGTCCCAAGATGTGGAGTCACCAAGGCACGCGTATCAATCCTTCTTCTTCTCCTTCCCTTGTGCCAAGAGACAAAAACCCTAGGGCTAGGGTTTTGCTTCTCCACCCGGCGACCCTTCAAGGAGAAGAGGATGAGGTCAAGAGGATGAGCTCCCCTCCATCATCACCACGACACCAACCTCTCTTTTCCTCTTCCTTCTCATGGCAGCAACACCACAAGGAAGAAAACCTCTCGCGCAACCCTCCCTTTTCCGGCGACAAACACCAAGGGTGAGACACCTCTTTCCGGCGCACCACTCTCCTTTCTTCCCCTCTTTTGCACGCCACAAAGGAGAAGATAGCTTCTCCTTGACCTGTGGTCGTCTGTAGCAGATGATGTAGGAAGAGATATTGGGAGAAAAGGAGAAGTGAAGGTTCTCTTCTCCTCCACCTCCGGCGCCGACCTTCACCACTTGCACCGCCGGTTTCACCTCCGTCTCTTCTTGCCGTGTGTCACCAAGGGATCAAGAAGGATCCTCCCTTGTCAGCAGCAACCTTGAAGGAGGAAAGAAACCACTCGAAGAGGAGAAGAGGATCTCCTCTTCTCCTTTGTCGTCGGCGCCCAAGGGTGTAGAGGAGGGGGAGAGAAAAGATTAATTGAGAGGGAGAGAGGTGGGGTTTATATAGGGGATTAGTTAGTTTAATTGGAAAAATTTTCCAATTAAATTTGGATTGATTATAAAAATTTATATAGAATAATTCCATGATTAATCCATGATTATTCCATCCAAATTTTTATATAGAATAATTCCATAATTATTCCCTGATTAATTTCATAATTAATTTTGAGATTAATAATTAAATTAATCCCAAATTAATTCCTTAATTAATCCTTGATTAATTCTTTAATTAATTTTGAGATTAATAATTAAATTAATCTCAAATTAATTCCTTAATTAATCCGGCCTTTTATCATGACTCTAATGGGGCTTTATTGGGCTAAGATAGGGATCATGAGAAGGAGTTGGTTGTTGGCCCTCTAATGGATCCAAACCTGATCCATTAAATGGAGATCTATTCCACTAAAAGATCCCATTGTACTTCCTCACCAACCCCCATATATTATATGAGCTCCACCTATTACGAGTCGTCCATCTCTCCGTGTTTAAGATATCGTATGCCCGATAATTAATTCAATTTACTGATAATTAAATTAATTATCTTCTTGATCCTTGATTAGTATTACTCATCCTTTTCGACATACCGGACCATGGTTCACTTGCAAGATTTGGCATGAGGATCCTTTTGAGCTCACCAAGGGGGCATCATCACCCTGACTCACCAGGACACAGATTCTGTCAATTATTCAACGACACATCATATTATTAATATTATTTCCCAACTTACCGGGTCTATCGATCTAACAGAATAGATCTCGCCCATGGGTAAATCAAAGAAACAATAGTTAATAATATATGCCTGCATTATTTCGGGATTCAGAGATCGCACTCCATAATAGCATCCAAGGTCTAATCCAATTTACTAGGTCAGTACAAAAATTGGATGACCTCTCTTTTGGTCTTACTCAATGTACACAAAGTACACTAGTATAATCCTATGGTTAAGATAAACCATACCTGATTACATTATAACCATTCCGATTGGTTCATCCAACTCCATCTCGGTTGTGAGCATCTTTCTTATGCTTCGGTAAGGGACCTGATAGCATGATCTTCTGTGCGACACCACGCACCATGCTATCTACAATGCCAAGCATTAGACGTTTAGTGCACATACTAACATAAACATAAATGTGCACTGTGTGACTTCTGATTCTCGTTAAAATGTAGATGTATCTTTAAACAAAAAAAAGGAAAGCTTTTAGTATAAATCCTAACAATAACTAGCTGGGAGCGAGAGTCTGGAAACTCGGTCGGGTCATACCCAGGGAGCGTGGGCCGCCACGCGCCCGGTTGGGAGCCGAGCCCAGGGGTTCGTGGGAGCATGCCCACTTATAACTCGCTGAGAGCGAGAGTCTGGACACTCGGTCGGGTCATACCCAGGGAGTGTGGGCCGCCATGCGTCCGGCAGGGAGCCGAGCCGAGGGGTTCGTGAGAGCATGCCCACTTATAACTTGCTGGTAGTGAGAGTCTGGACACTCGGTCGGGTCATACCCAGGGAGCATGGGCCGCTATGCGTCCGGCTGGGAGCCGAACCGAGGGGTTCGTGGGAGCATGCCCACTTATCCACTTATAACTCGCGAGTAGTGAGAGTCTGGACACTTGGTCGGGTCATACCCAGGAAGCGTGGGCTGCCACCCATCTGGCTGGGAGCCGAACCGAGGGGTTCGTGGGAGCATACCCACTTATAACTCACTGAGAGCGAGAGTCTGGACACTCGGTCGAGTCATACCCTGGGAGCATGGGCCGCCAGGCGTTTTGCTGGGAGTCGAGCCGAGAGATTCGTGGTAGCATGCCCACTTATAATTCGCTGGGAGCGAGAGTCTGGACACTCGGTTGGGTGATACCCAAGGAGCGTGGGCCGCCACGCATCCGGCTGGGAGCCAAGCCGAGGGGCTCGTGGGAGGATGCCCACTTATAACTCGCTGGGATCGAGTGTCTGGGATGCTTGCCTCTTGTACAAGAATACAACTCTCCCACTTATTCTTGCCGGGTTACAGAGTACAATTATTTTAATTGTTGGCTCGATGGCCTCCTCCCCTGGCTGGCCTGCCTGAGATCACATGTACTCCTCCTCGGGCAGCGTTCTGTCGATTGGCCTATTGCTCGTCCATGTCTTCCGACTTAACTCGCCCCCTGGAGGGAACTAGCTACCTGCCCCTGGGGGATCTCGCGTGGGTTCTCTGATGGCTGGGGTGATGGTCCGATATCCATGACCCGGGCCGCACCTCGAAGAGATTTGTCGTTCTTGTCCTTGCGCAGTAGCGGTAGGAGCCCGACTTCTGTCAACCTGTTGGCACTCCTCCGTGTCGTGGGTGTAACACCCAATAATTTTTATGAATTATTAGGAATTTTTCTGAATTTTTTGGCAATTTTTCGAAATAAAAATAAAAAGAAAAGGAAAAAGGTCGGAGGGAGATTTGACCTCGCGACCACACGGCAAGCCCAACCCTTAAGCGAGCTCAACTAACCAGAAGGTTGGGGGTATCAAGCAGAAAAAAGGATGGATCGAAATTATGTTATAGTTGAGTAAGCCCTTTTCATGAAGAGGTGTTTCAACTTCCGCTTAAGTTGCGTTAAATCCCCTTTAGGGATTGGCGTCGGCGCAAAGAAGGGGCGAGAGGAGGCTGCGAAAATTGGGAGAAAAGCAAGGGTTTTCTTCCTCCTTCTTCTTCCTTTTGAGTAGAGAACCTAGGGCTTCTTCCCTAGGGCCAAGGAGTGAAGTTTCTCGTAAGGAAGAGAAAAGGAGTCCTACGCTAGGATTTTTCTGCATACTTAGTGAGTTTTCTTCAAGCAAAGTGGTGTAAGTAGATCACTCACCTGCAATAGAAGTAGTTTCGTATGTAGTTTCTCGTTGTAGAACCGTGATTTTGTGATCTAAGTGCATGCTTTAAGAATATTGTTTTATTGTGTGATTTAAGTTTCTGAAGAATACATGTTTTATCATAGAACTTGAATTGGAGTAGGTTTTGTGTATGTGAATCTAAGCATGATAAGACCAAGTTCTTGAAAAGTCCCAAAAATGAGTTTTGGGTTAAGGGTACGCAAGGTGCTCGATGAAAGTTCCAAGTAAGAAAAGTAAAGGTTTGTAGTGCCAAATTTATGGAAAAAGATGAGATAGCTTGATAAGTATAAACATTATGAGTAAGAAAGTATTTTACTTTTGTAAAGTGACATGTACCGGGCAAAGGTGAGGCCCACAGAAAGTTAGAAAGAAGCTCTAATAGGGTGCGGTGGCTCGCTACCCCGAAACCTATTAGGGATGCGCGCAATGGTACATTGATACCAGGTACAGTGTCAAGGCCTAGAAAGTTGATTATTATTTTGAAGTATATGTAAGTGTATTCAGTTAAGTACATGTTTTGTTATGTATGTTAATGTTGTTGTGTTACAAGCATGTTAAAAAGCAAGAGCAAGGAAGTTAGTGTTTTAAAATATGAAAATGTATAAGTATCAAGTCTAAAAAGAAATCATGAGCATGTTAAATTTGCAAGTGTTTTGATGCAAGTAAATGTTTTCAAGCATGTTTGAGCATGATAAGTGTATGAAAGTTCCCATGTGAAAATAGTTTCAAGTGCATGTATTTTGAAACAAGCATCCTTTGAAAAGGGCATGTTTACCATTGATCGCATGGTTTTGTGAGTTAGGATTTACTTACTAAGCAAACCGCTTATTAGTCACATCTCCTTCTATTGCAGATAAAGGTAAAGAAAAAGCATAAGCTAAGGAGGCGAACAGGACTTGCATTGATGTTCAGTGGCGGCGGCCGTGGGAGAGATTCTTGGGTTAAGTCTCATAGAAACTTGTGGTTAGTGTTTTGGAGTGGTAGAACGAAATGATCTTGGTTAAACTTTGCATAAAGACAAAGTTAAGTACAAACTCTAGTATAGATTTCATATGTTTTGATAGTTTATTAAATTCCGCAAAGATCCTAATTGCAAGTAAATGGATTTGTTTTGGGTTGCTAAGATGTTTATAAAACTAGTATAGAGTATAGATTTGGAGTTATTTAACTATATGCTTTGGAAGAGTATGATTTATTGACCCTTGAAAGGAGTTCCCAGGTTTGAAACTGCAGTTTTCAGGCGTGCCAGTTGATTGGTTCAGAACCAGTCGACTACCCTATCGAACAGAACCTTCTGTTCGATGCACCAGTCGATGCACCAGTCGACTGCCCTATCGAACAGAACCTTCTGTTAATTTTAAAATTACAAACCCGCATCCATGTCAACATGCACCCGGTCCCAACAGTGGTATCAGAGCCGGTTAGTGTTCGACATAATCATATAATTGATTTTTGCCGAAAACTGTCATGATCTCAATTTTGGAAATTTTTCCAATTATGGAAACTTTCCAATTATGGTAAATTTTAGATTTAGGAATTTCAAAGTTTGGAAATCCTCATGAAATTTCGCAAACTTTTGAAATATCCCTGTTTCTGAAATTTTATGATAATTGTGAAAACTTTTCCATCTTTGGAAACATTCCAATTTTGGAAATTTCCTATTTTGGAAATTTTCCAATTTTGAAAATACGTAAGTTTTCTTTGAACCAGAAACTTACAATTATTCTGAAATTTTTTATTTTTGGAAACTTTACATTTATGGAAAGCTCGCAATTTTGGGCACTTTCTTTTAAGAAAGTCTAGACAAATTATGGGAATATTAATTGACATTTAATTTCATAATTGGAAATTAAATTATTTACAAAATTCTTTATTTTGGATTGCGCCTCGAGGAGCCGTCCAATTTAAAGTTAGTTGTTATAATTAAATTTCCTAAATTGAATTTAAGCTGTCAAATGTTTAATTTGAATTGAGCCTCGGGAAGCCGTCCAAATTATATTATCAATAAATTCTTATTTTGGATTGAGCCTCGGGGAGCCGCCCAAATTAAGTTATTGATATTAATTTTCCATAAATAAAATATGTGATCAAATCTTGAAAATCTTTGAGGTGATTCTCAAACGATAATTTCCTTATTTGATTTATGAGGTGATGCTCTTACATATTATTGTCTTCAAAATTAATTAGGAAAATTGTTTTCCTATAGAGTAGTATATTTCCTTAAATAAGATTTTCATGAAAATAATATGTGGTTGAATTAAGAGAATCTGTCTCTTAATTTAATAAGATTTGATTTAGAGAAATCAATGTCTTAAACATATTATTTCCGAAATTGATTATGACAATTTAGGAAATTGTTTCCCAAAACAATTCCTTGAATAAAGTGTGAAATTAGAATTAGAAAATCCGGTTCCTAATTCAATTAATGAGACTTGATAAATTAAGTCACATACTTACTTTATTAAGGAAATCGTTAGAACATGACATAATTATATGTCATGAATGTGCTTAAAAGAAAAAGGATGAGACCCAAAACCCCTTACAAAATATTAAGGCCAACACCTTCCATTAATATGGGTAGAACCGGAGTTTTATTTCTCGTTTGGGTTGATGGACACATCCATGCTCGGCTTGAACCTCGACATGTTCAAACCATGGAATTAGTTTATGATTAATATAGTTGGAGTCAGAGGTCAATCCTTAGTTTTGGTTGTTGGACACATCCAAGCCTGACTAAACGGTTGAATGAGCTCCAACCATATTAAAACTATTTCTTGATTAATGGGTCAACCTTAAGCTTGGAGCATCGATTTGTTGTGCCACAGCCAAGGTTGATGTAAAGAGAGGTGCAGTTGGGTGCTATGTATATTGTTGCATACTTGTTAATGAGTTAACAACCCAATGATTTATGCAAACATTCAATTAGTTGATAGCATAATGTGATAGTTACATATATGTAATATGTAATCGGTATAATTACCTACCTTCATAGCTAAGAATAACTTGATGGCCCTAACCATGGTTGTTCTTATCTATGGTTGGATATCAACCTATTTGGAGATGTTCCTACGATCTCCCGAATTGATAAAAAGGGTTATTCAATTCGAAAAATAAATAGGATTTAATAGATGTATATTGATGCATTATTTATCATTCTCATCACATAACCTCAATTTGTATTTCTAGGATAATCACCTGATCATGTCTTCTCTGAATTTGCATTCAATTTTGGACACCAATAAGTTAACTAAGGACAAAAGGATTGAAAATGCACCAAAAGGTACTTACCATCACTGTGGCAAGGAGGGTCACTAGCGAAGAAACTACAAGGTTTATCTTGAGTCCTTGAAGAAGAAGGCATCCGATGCCCCATCCTCTTCAGGCATCTTCGTTATTGAATGTCACTTTATTTCCTCATACACCTGGGTACTTGATACTGGGTGTAACTCACATATATGTAATGACATACAGGGGCTAAGGAATAGAAGAAGACTCGTCAAGGGAGAAGCGAATTTGCGAGTTGGAAATGGAGCAAAGATTGCTGCTATTGCCATCGGAACATATTTGCTAAAGCTCCCGACTGGACTTGTCTTAGAATTGGATAATTGTTATTTTGTTCATTCGTTAATAAAGAACATTGTATCTATTTCATGCTTGAATGAAAAGGGTTACCATTTAACTTTTAGTAACAATTGTTGTTACATAACTTTAAATGGTGTTCTTTATGGGACCGAAACTTTGTGTAATGGTATCTACACGTTAGATTTATCCGATGACGTTTTCAATATCGAAGTTAGCAACAAACGTGCTCAAATAGATAATCAAATAGACTCCTATACGTGGCATTTTCGTCTTGGCCATGTCAGTAAGAAACGCATGACCAAATTACACTAATGTGGAATTCTAGATTCATTTGAACCCGGTTCATTTGATACATGCGAATCATGCTTAAAAGGCAAGATGGCCAAATTACCCTTTTCCGGAAAAGGTAAACTAGTGGGAGAATTGCTTGGTATAATACATACTGATGTATGTGGACCAATGTCAACTCTTGCACAAGGAGGCTATAGCTACTTCATTACCTTTATCGATGATCACTCACGATTCGGGTATATGTTCTTAATGAAACACAAATCTGAAGCTTTTGAGAAATTCAAAGAGTTTAGAAGTGAAGTAGAGAAACAGCTTGGCAAAAGTATTAAGATACTTCGATCCGATCGGGGTGGTGAATACTTAAGTCAAGAGTTTCAAGATTATCTTAGGGACAATGGGATATTGTCTCAATGGACTCCGCTATATACACCAAAGCATAATGGTGTATCTGAGAGGCGTAATCGAACCTTGATGGACATGGTTACATCTATGATGAATCATGCAACTCTTCCAAAATCCTTTTGGGGCTATGCGCTTAAGAAAGCTGTTTACTTGCTAAACAGAGTCCCGACCAAGGTAGTCTCTACTACTCCATATGAGACGTGGAATAGTAAGAAACCTCATTTATCTCACCTAGAGATATGGGATTGTCCTGCTTATATGAAGCGGACTGTATCAGACAAATTGGATGCTAAGTCTGATAAATGTCTATTTATTGGATACCCTAAGGAAACGAAAGGTTACCAATTCTATCATCCCTTGGAACAAAAGGTGTTTGTTTCAAGGCATGCTGTATTTCTAGAAAAGAATTTCTTTTACAAGAAAACAGTGGGAGTGGCATTGAACTTGAAAAGTTCAAGGAACTCCAATAGACATTACAGAGACACCAGTCTAGACCCACAACCAATAACTCATAATGATGAGCTATCAGTTGAACCTAAAACAACACCACTTCTTCGTAGGTCTGATAGGACACGCAATATTCCAGAGAGATACGAATTTTTCATAAGTGAATCGAACGACGTGTTACTCATTAGCGATGACGAACCTATCAGTTATGAAGATGTTCTGAAAAATTCAGAAAGGGATAAATGACTTGAAGCCATGAAGTCGAAAATGGATTCCATGTATGAAAATCAAGTATGGGACTTGGTTAACCCACCTGAAGGGATTAAACCCATAGGGTGCAAGTGGGTTTTAAAGAAGAAAACCGACATGGAAGGTAATGTTGTTACCTTTAAGGCTAGATTAGTGGCAAAAGGATATCGTTAGAAATAAAGAATTGATTATGACGAAACCTATTCACCCATTCGCATGCTCTTGGCCATAGCAGCTCATTATGATTATGAGATATGGCAAATGGATGTAAAAATAACTTTCCTTAATGGAAACCTGCTTGAGGATGTATACATAATACAACCTGAAGGTTTCACATCGGTTGATATAACCAAAGTATGCAAGCTTCGACGATCCATATATGGACTAAAGCAAGCATCCAGGAGCTGGAACATCCGTTTTGATGAGACAATCAAAGAGTTTGATTTCTAACAAAATCCTGACGAACCTTGTGTGTACAAGAAGGTTAGTGGGAGTGCAGTCGTATTCCTAGTGTTATATGTCGATGACATATTACTTATAGAAAATGATATATCAGTCTTAAAGTCAGTTAAAATTTGGTTGTCCAAAACTTTCTCCATGAAAGACCTGGGAGAAGCAACCTATATCCTTAGGATTAGAATCTATAGAGATAGATCAAAACGATTGCTTGGTCTTTCGCAGTCTACATATATAGACCGAGTGCTAGAAAGGTTTAGCATGTCAGAATCCAAGAAAGGTTACCTTCCCATCAGGCATGGGATCAACCTTTCGAAGTCTATGTGTCCGCGCACAAAGACGAGAGGATTTGCATGAATAAGATTGCTTATGCATCCGCGATAGGATCTATCATGTATGCTATGTACTAGACCCGATGTATCGTATGCTCTGAGCGTCACAAGCAGATACCAGTCTGATCCAGGAATGGATCATTGGGCGGCTGTCAAGACAATCCTCAAGTACTTAAGAAGAACTAAGGATGTGTTCCTAATATATGGAGAAGGTGATATGGTAATACGTGGGTATACAGATGCCAGTTTCCAGACAGATAAGGATGACTCCAAATCTCAGTCCGGATACGTATTTATTTTGAATGGAGGCGCAATAAGTTGGAAGAGTTCCAAGCAAGACACCATAGCGGATTCTACCTCGGAAGCGGAATATATTGTAGCTTCGGAAGCAGCAAAGGAAGCAGTCTGGATCAAGAAGTTTGTCTCAGAACTTGGTGTGGTTCCAACCATTGATGAAGCAATACCAGTTTATTGCGACAACAATGGAGCTATTGCACAAGCGATGGAACCAAGGTCTCATCAACGATCCAAACATGTGCTTCGCCGCTATCATCTGATCAGAGAGATTATAAGTAGGAATGATATACAAATTGAGAAAATTCCCACTGAAAGGAATTTAGCGGATCCTTTAACTAAGGCCTTGCCTCAAAGCAAGTTTGAGGGTCATGTTAGAGCCTGTGGTATTGGATACCGTAGCGATTGGCATTAGGCCAAGTGGGAGTTTGTTAGTGATATGAGAAAAGTGTCCTAAGGCAATCGCCTTATGATTGTAATCATTTATTTTAATAAATGAATATTCACTATTTGAGTATACATGTTTATGTATTTGATTGAGATCATAAACTCATTTATTGAATGTCTGCAATACAATTCATAGCATGAGAGAATTTGTGATGAATTCACAACTAGTGATTATCTCTACATGTGAAATTGAAAAGTATTGAAATTGTCCCTAGTCGATGAATTGATAAATACGGACACTATCAATTCTATTGAGACTAGCATGGGTTATTCTCTAATCAGCTGATTCTCACTGGCTGGTGACATTGGGATGTCCGGAGATAAACATGAATGCTAGTTAAGGGAATTAGTTCATTGGAGTGACTGGCTGTAAACCTTCATATGGTAGTCTACATATAGACATGTCAGTGAAGTTCTTACTGTAGCTTAAGTGCGATGTTCCTTTGACTTGCGGTGTTCAAGTCATCTTGGTCATGGAGACTTATACTTTGACATCTTAAGCAAGCATCTTCAAGGAGGTGTGGACCCAGGATGATTGGGTATAAGCCGAAGTGCCCGAAGATGTTTGAACAGCCTACAAAGGATTCACCACTCCTTGTGAGGAGATGTATACCCAAGGCCTATCGTCAGATTGTTACTCGAAGCCTCTGGCCAGAGCATGATATGTTCAGAGTATGAATCTCATAAATACATGAGAGTAATTAGAATTCGTAGGATGAGAAAACGTTGCTTGGGCTAGGTGTGACGTAGTCAGCCTAGTGGGGACTGACACACATAGACCTTGTCATGAACCAAGTGGGTATAAGATGGTGAAGGGAATGGGGCACGATTCATTATAGCTGCTGAAGGGTTTCAGAATTGTTTCTGAGGTCAACCGTTGATCTTTCGATTAATTGGGGATCATGATGTACTACTAGGTGCCACTCATGATCGTTCTATAATTGGTTAATTATAGACGACCAACATAAATCGAAAGTCTATTTAGTCACACGCACTATGAGTAATCCGAGGGATTTAAAACGAGTTGAAAATTGGATTTTCCAATCAAGAGATATTAGGTTTGGTTGAGCCAAACGATAAGTCAAATCTGAATTTTTCAGAGACGCATCGGAAGCGTAAAATGGCTAAGTCTTTTGAAGACTTAATAGATGAATTAAATGAGTTTAATTCATTGGGGCGTGGCCTGGATAGGCCGGCCAAAGAGGGTCCCCACCCTCTTTGCTTGGCCGGCCACAACAAAGGGAGGGAACCAAATTGTTTGGTTCAATTTATAAAATAAATCAAGTGTGGTTTGTTTTATAAAATTATGGATGATATAAATTTTTTATATAAACCAAGGTTTGGTTTATTTTTCATGGAAATTAAAATTAACCATGGATTGGTTTATTTTATTTTATAAAATCAATCATGGATTGATTTACCATGATAAAGAAATTTATATAAAGAAATTTATATAAAAATTAATTTTCATGGAAATTAAAATGAACCATGGATTGGTTTATTTTATTTTATAAAATCAATCATGGATTGATTTACCATGATAAAGAAATTTATATAAAGAAAATTATTTTGGAAATTAAAATGAACCATGGATTGGTTTATTTTATTTTATAAAATCAATCATGGAATAATTTACCATGATAAAGAAATTTATATAAAGAAATTTATATAAAGAAATTTATATGATAAATTTCTTATGAAAATTTATTCCATAAGAAAAAGGAGACTTGGTTGATTTTTATCATGAATTAAAATATGATTTTAACCATGATATAAAATCAAGATTTGGCATGATGGAATAAGTCATAGAAAATTTATATGATAAATTTCTTATGAAATTTATTCCATAAGAAAAAAAGGAGACTTGGCGGTTGAGAGACCACTATATAAAGGACCCAAGGCAAGGCCTGGAATTCATTCGAAATAATCAAAGTATTCTTGCTTGGGCTCTCTCCCTCTCCTCCCTTCTTTCTCTTGGCCGGCCTCTCCCTTCTTCTTGCCGTGAGCACAAGGAGAAGCACCGAGGCGAAGAAGTTCTTCCGTTGGGACGATCTTCCTCTCCGACCATCATCACCATGGGATTGGGCGCAAGTCATCTTCCTCCTTCTCGCCGGAATTGTGATTCCGGCCAACCTTGGTGGTGATTTTTTCCGATGTGATTACTTCTCTCTTGGTTTTTCTTGTCGCGTTCTCGGAGAATCTAGTAGTTCTCGAGAATACGAAACTCGTGGCTTTGCGAAGTCATCCCGAAGATACTCAGCGTGGACGCGAATAGAGGCGGAGCTTCCGAGGGACGCTTACGGTTGGATCTCGTCCCTTCCTTCGAGTTACGCGAGGTAAGAAGTAAATTAGTTTATGTTTCTGCAAAATTTTAAATATATGATCATGTCTACACAAGATAAGGTTGCATGCTTAGATGTGTGGTTAAATAATTTAAGAAATTATTTATGCTAAACCTTCTGCTACATGTAATTAATTTTAAAATTACGAACCCGCATCCATGTCAACATGCACCCGGTCCCAACA
>JAGFNQ010003904.1:38773-61819 GCA_024364735.1 Boesenbergia rotunda
TTACCGACGTCCGATGTAGGTTGTATTTTCGGAGCAGCGGGACGTCGTCGGCGCTTGAGTCTAGAGTCGGGAGGTTTCCGGAGCAGAGCGCGGGAGCAGAAGAGCGTAGGAGCGTTGAAAGAATTGCTGTTTGAAGCCTTAGGGTCGAGGGCCCTTTTATAGCCCCTGGGGGCGCCCGGGACGTCGGGCCCCCCCCCCCCCCACGTGTCATCCGATCCACTTCCCTCTCGGTCAGCTCTGATCCATTAAAATTCGGGATCAAGCTTTGACGGGGGCGCCCGGAACGCTGTGTTAGTGATATGAGAGAAGTGTCCTAAGGCAATCGCCTTATGATTGTAAACATTTATTTTAATAAATGAAAATTCACTATTTGAGTATACATATTTGTGTATTTGATTGGGATCTTAAACTCATCTACTGAATGTCCGTAATACAATTCACAGCATAAGAGAATTTGTGATGGGATCACAACTAGTGATTATCTCTACATGTGCAATTGTGAAGTATTGAAAATATCCCTAGTCGATGAATTGATAAAAACGGACACTATCAATTCTGTTGAGACAAGCATGGGTTATTCTCTAATCAGCTGATTCTCACTGGCTGGTGACATTGGGATGTCCGGAGATAAACATGGATGCTAGTTAAGGGAACTAGTTCATTGGAGTGACTGACTGTAAAACTTCACATGGTAGTCTATACATAGACAGGTCAGTGAAGTTCTTACCGCAGCTTAAGTGCGATGTTCCTTTGACTTGCGGTGTTCAAGTCATCTTGGTCATGGAGACTAATACTTTAACATCTTAAGCAAGCATCTCCAAGGAGGTGTGGACCCAGGATGGTTGGGTATAAGCCGAAGTGCCCGAAGATGTTTGAACAGCCTACAAAGGATTCACCACTCCTTGCGAGGAGATGTATACCCAGGCCTATCGTCGGATTGTTACTCAAAGCCTCTGGCCAGAGCATATCATGTTTAGAGTATGAGTCTCTTAAATACATGAGAGTAATTAGAAATCCAAAGGACGAGAAAGACACTACTTGGGCTAGGTGTGACGTAGTCAGCCTAGTGGGGACTGACACACACAGACCATGTCCTGAACCAAGTGGGTATAAGATGGTGAAGGGAATGAGGCATGATACATTAGAGCTGCTGAAGGGTTTCAGAATAATTTCTGAGGTCAACTGTTGATTTTTCGATTAATTGGGGATCATGATGTACTACTAGGTACCACTCATGATCGTTCTATAATTAATGAATTATAGACGGCCAACATAAATCGAAAGCCTATTTAGTCACACGCACTACGAGTAATCCGAGGGATTTAAAACGAGTTGAAAATTGGATTTTCCGATCAAGAAAAATAAGTCGAATCTGAATTTATCAGAGGCGCAACGGAAGCTTAAAATGGCTAAGTCTTTTGAAGGCTTATTGGGCGAATTAAATGAGTTTAATTCGCGAGGGAAGGGCTTGGAGTGGCCGGCCAAAGAGGGTGGGTTTGGCCGGCCACCTAATGGAGAGAAACCAATTTAATTGGTTTAAATTATAAAATAAATCAAGCGCGATTTGTTTTATAAAAATTATGGATAAATAAATTTATTTTCATGGAAATTAAAATAAACTTTAAATGGTTTATTTTTATTTTATAAAATCAATTATGAATTGATTTTTCCATGATAAGAAAAATTTATATAATAAATTTATTCTTTTTATGGAAATTAAAATGAACCATGGATTGGTTTATTTTATTTTATAAAATCAATTATGAATTGATTTTTCCATGATAAAGAAAAATTTATATAATAAATTTATTCCTTTTATGGAGATTAAAATAAACTTTAAATGGTTTATTTTATAAAATCAATTATGAATTGATTTTTCCATGATGAGAAAATTTATATAATAAATTTTATGAAAATTTATTCCATAATTAAAATGAGAGATGTATTTGTTTTATTATAAAATTAGTTATAATAAAACTTGGCATAACGGAATAATTAATAAGAAAATTTATAAGATAAATTTCTTATGAAAATTTATTCCGTTAATTCCGTTAAAGGGGAGACATGGCAAGGGAGAGGCTACTATATAAAGGAACCAAGGCTAGGCTTGAATTCCTCAATTGAGTTATCATGAGATTAGTAGCTCTCTCTCTCTCTAACTCTCTCTCTCTCTAGGGCCGGCCCCCCTCTCTCTCTAGGGCTGGCTCTCTCTCCTCCCCTAGGGCCGGCGCACATCCCAAGGGTGGCCGAGAGCTTCATCCGCCAAGAAGGTGCCGAAGAAGAAGAAACGGATCGCGACTCCTTCTTTCCTTTCCCGGAATTTTGATTCCGTTACTTGGTGGTTAGTTTCCTTTCTTCTCTCTTGATCTTCTAATTGTGCCTTTAGAGAATCTAGTAGTTCTCGTCGGCACAAAACTCGTGACTTTGCGAAGTCATCCCGAAGAGAACTCGGCGTGGACACGAATAGAGGCGGAGCTTCCAAGGGACGCTACGGTTGGATCTCGTCCCTTTCTTCGAGTTACGCGAGGTACAATGAAAATTAATTTACTTTTCCGCAAAATTTTAATTTATGATCATGTCCACACATCATAAGGTCGCATGCTAGATACGTAGTTAAAAATAATTTGAGAAATTATTTATGCTAATTCTTCCGCTGCACGTAAATATTTTAAAATTTACGAACCCATATCCTTGTGAACATGCACCCGGTCCCAACACGCTGGGGGCGCCCAGATTGACCGGGTCTCCTCTCATCCATTGGCTTTGCTGGGTTCTGCTTCGTTAGCTTCACCTGGGGGCGCTCGGGACGCTGGGGGCGCCCGGGAGCAGCGAGGGCGCCCGGGAGCACGGGGGCGCCTTGCCCATGAGCTGTAGACGCAGTTCCTTTGCTTCAACTGTTTGTGTTCACCTTGGGGGCGCCTGGGACACTCCGGGCGCCCTACTCAGCCTTTGCCTCACTCCTTTGAGGCTCTCTGAGCTGCAGACACTCGTTCCTTCGGTCTTGCATCCAGGGTTAGTCCAAAACAACATAAAACAATAAGATGTTAGTTTATACAGCCTTAGCTGTCTTGGTTCTGACTTTGGGTCTCCAAAATGGAACCCTAGGTTGAACCGACGCCTACTATTCCCTCGACGGGGAACGCGTCCTCACCTACTCCTCTCGGGAGAATGTACCTGATGCCAACCGGCTCCTCCGGCTGGACTTTTGCCCAGCGGTCCTTTGCCAGGTCTTGGATACCAAGCTGTCCTTCGCCCGGTGCCTAGCAGTCCTTCGCCAGGTCTTCAGTCCCAAGCTATCCTTCGCTTGGTGCCTAGCAGTCCTTCGCTAGGGCTTCAGTACTCTAGCATTCCTTCGCCAGTGCCTAGCAGTCCTTCGCTAGGACTTTAGTATCCTGGCATTCCTTCGCCAGTGCCTAGCAGTCCTTCGCTAGGACTTTTTACCCTGGCATTCCTTCGCCAGTGCCTAACAGTCCTTCGCTAGGACTTTTTACCCTGGCATTCCTTTGCCAGTGCCTAGCAGTCCTTCGCTAGGACTTTTCCTGTACACTTGAGTAACATGTTAGACAAACATTAAACCTTAACTTTTGAGCCTTGTTGCCATTATCAAAACACAGGTTCGACTTTGGTGCATTCTGCACCAACAATCTCCCCCTTTTTTGATTTATGGCAACCCTGATTCAAAAAGTTAAGTTAATCAGAATAAAATGAACCTTTGTTCCCTCCCCCTGGAAGGAATCTCCCCCTAGATTTTTCAAAAGTTCGTGGGATTTTTGAAACTAAGTTCTGAGTCTAAAGTTGGATTTACTTAGAATAACAGAAACTATATTTTCCACAATAATTATACTTGTAGGAAAAGTTTTTTAGAAAATTTTGAAAACTTAAGAAGGATTTTGAAAACTTAAGTTTAAAGTGCTTTGAGGAATTTTGAAAATTTTCATTTCGAAGTACTTAGAAAAATGTGAATAATTTCAGTTCAAAGTACTTGAATTTTTTTTTGAAAATTTCATAAAAATTTGAACGTTTTAAGGAAGTTTGAAAACTTAAGTACGAGTACTAAGGAAAAGTTTTGAAGCCTTAAGTTAAAAGTACTCAAACAAGTTTTGAAAACTTTAAGTATTTAGGGAAGTTTTGAAAAACTTAAATACTTAGAAAGGTTTTGAAAAACTTAAGTACTTAAGTACTTAGAGAAGTTTTGAAAGACTGAAGTAATTTGAAAATTTCAGTTTAAAGTACTTAGAAAAAATTTAGTTCAAAGTACTTAGAAAAAATTTAGTTCAAAGCACATACAGAAAATTTTTAGATGAACGCTTCAGTTCAAAGTACTTAGAGAAAATTTTGAAAATTTAGTTTTAAGTACTTAGAGAAAATTTTGAAAAATTTAGTTTTAAGACTTTGAAAAATTTAGATACTTAAAAAATACTTTTTTTGAATAAAGGATAGAGTTTGAAATTTTGAGAGTTGAAGAAATTCTTAAAAAATTTAAACTCTCTCCTTTCCTATCTCTCCCCCTTTGCCATATATCAAACACAAATGAATATAGTAGAAACAGAATAATTAAATTGCATAAAAGAAAATAACTTGCATGATTTTGCTGTACTGAACCAATTCATGATGAGAATTAAACCAAATCAGTTTCATTTTCCTCTTTTAGGGACCTGTCTAGCCCAATTAGTTACTTACTAACTGTTATAAACAGTAGTTTTCGCTAGGGTTAGTCAAGTTAAGTGTTCTGTTCAAGTTAGATTTTCTAAACTTGACACTTAACTTGAACTGTGTAAGATGTATTTAGTACCCCAATTACTACAGATGCACTGACTTAAAGCATCTTGAATTAAGGCAAAGACCTAAGCATCTCAACCCTTTCTAAGTTATCAATCAAAGTACTCTAAGGTGCTTGTGAGATGCTGGCTTCTAAATCTATAGGTGCATGCAGTTCTAGGGTTAGGGCCTAGGCTAAGTCCATTTTCGAAAAAGCCCTAGTTTTAAAAGGGGGTAGTTTTGAAATAAAACTAAGTCAAAAAATTTGCAAGACAAAAAAGCTGATTAAGTAACACAGTTTTTCAAATTCTTTTAGAACTGATTTTTAATTCAAGTAAAGTAGTAAGAAAATCAAAAGTAGAGTTAACCTATTCTACTGAGCACAATCCTAACTGCCTTCTTAGTGAGCTGAACTCAGACTCAGGTAGGGGTTTGGTGAATATGTTAGCTAAGTTAGATTTAGAATCTACATGCTTAAGGACTATCTCACCCTTGGCTGCATGGTCTCTTACAAAGTGATGTTTAACTTCTATGTGTTTAGTTCTGGAATGTTGGATTGGATTTTTAGTTAGATTAATTGAGCTTATGTTGTCAATAAAAACCTGAGTTTGGGTGTAGTTGAGCTGGAAGTCCTTAAGAGTGTGCATCATCCATAAAAGTTGTGCTACACATTCTCCTAAGGCTACATACTCAGCTTCAGTTGTGGATAGAGCTACACAGTATTGTTTTCTGCTGCACCAGCTTACTAGACTATTTCCTAATAGTTGGCAGCTTCCACTTGTGCTCTTTCTATCTAATTTACAACCAGCGTAGTCAGAATCTGAATATCCTGACAAATCAAAAGTTGAAGTCCTAGGATACCAAATCCCTACATTTAGGGCGCCCTTAACATATCTTAGTATTCTTTTTAGGGCTGCTACGTGTGTTTCCTTAGCACATGTTTGGTATCTAGCACACATTCCTACAGAAAAAAGATATCAGGTCTGCTGGCTGTAAGGTACAGTAGACTTTCTATCATACTTCTATAGAGTTTAAGGTCTACTAGTTTACCATCAGGGTCACTGTCTATTTTTATATTAGTGGTCATGGGGGTACTTATGCTTTTAGAGTTATCCATTTTAAATTTCTTTATTAATTCTTTAGAATATTTGGATTGATGGACATAGTTTCCATCTCTAGTTTGTTTGATTTGTAACCCTAGAAAGAAATTTAGCTCACCAACTAAACTCATTTCAAACTCATTTTCCATTATTTTCACGAATTCTTTTAGAAAGTTTGAGTTGGTGGACCCAAAGATTATGTCATCTACGTATATTTGGGTAATAAATATATCTTTTTCTAAGGTTTTAATAAATAGGGTTGAGTCAATTTGACCTTGTTTAAATTCTTTAGAAATTAAGTAAGTTGATAGGCGTTCATACCAGGCCCTAGGTGCTTGTTTTAGTCCATATAGTGCTTTAATAAGTTTGTAAACGTGGTCAGGTCTTTCTAAGTCCTCAAATCCGGGGGGTTGTCCTACATAGACTTCTTCTTTAATGAATCCATTTAGAAAGGCTGACTTTACATCCATTTGGTATAGTTTGAATCCTTTACGGGATGTAAAGGCTAATAACATCCTAATGGACTCAAGTCTAGCTACCGGGGCATATGTTTCGTCATAAACTAACCCTTCTACTTGGTTGAATCCTTTCGCTACTAAGCGGGCTTTATTTCTGACTATTTCTCCTTGATCATTTAACTTATTCCTGAAAACCCACTTAGTATCAATGACGGATTTGCTCTCAGGTTTAGGCACTAATTCCCAGACTTGGTTCCTCTCAAATTGGGCTAATTCTTCTTGCATAGCTATGATCCAATTAGGATCAGGTAGGGCTTTATCTATAGTCTTAGGTTCTATTTTTGATATCATTGCTATTTGACTAAGGTTTCTATAGGAAGACCTAGTTCTGACTCCTAGAGTTGGATCACCCACAATTTGATCGGTTGGATGATTGAGTCTGGGTTTCTTGGTTTTTCTAGAACTTGATTCAGCCTCAGGTCCGGCTGGTCGGTTTGGTTCACTATTTGATTCAACTCTTTGAGCTGGTTCAATTATTGGGTCAACAGTTGGTTGATTTGACTCAGTGGTTGGTTCAATAGTTAGTTCGTTCAAGGGTTCAATTAAAGGTTCAACAGTTTGTTCATTAATTTCTTGATCAGAATTTGATGACGTTAGGTCTGGATTATCAGATGTTGGTTGATTTCTTCATCAAATATTAAGTTTATTGTTTCTTCAATTTTCTTAGTTTGTTTGTTGTAAACCCTATAGGCTCTACTTGTGGTTGAATATCCTAGGAAGATGCCTGGGGTTGACTTAGACTGGAATTTTCCTAAGTAGTCTTTGGTGTTCAGGATATGGACTTTGCATCCAAAGACCCTTAGGTAGTGTAGATTTGGGAGTCTATGGTAATATAGTTCATAGGGTGTCTTGTTGTATCGCTTGTTAATCAGGACCCTATTTTGGATGTAGCAAGCCGTATTAATTGCTTCTGCCCAATATTGGTTGGCTAAGTTAAATTCATTGAGCATAGCCCTAGCGGCTTCCTGTAAAGTCCTATTTTTTCTTTCGACTATCCCATTTTGTTGGGGGGTTCTAGGACATGAAAATTCATGTAAATACCCATTTACCTTACAGAATTCCTCGAACCGTTGATTTTCAAATTCTCCCCCGTGGTCACTCCTAAGTCTTTTGATTTTAACATCGTTTTGATTTTCAATTAACTTATAGAATTCATTAAAAAAGTTTAGGGTTTCATCTTTGGTCTTTAGAAACCTAACCCAGGTAAACCTTGAGTAATCATCAACTATTACTAAGCAGTACCGGTTTTCGCTTAGTGACTTGGCTCCATGTGAATTAAATAGGTCAAGGTGCAGGAGCTCAAGTGTGGTATGAGTTAGATCAGATTGAATTAGTTTGTGATTAGATCTGGTTTGTTTACCTTGATTGCAAGATTCACATATTAGGTTTTCATGATTTTTAATCTTGGGAATACCTTTAATTAAGCCAAGTTGGGTGATTTTTGAAATAGTTCTTAGGTTGGTGTGACCTAGTCTCCTATGCCAGAGGTTTGATTGTTCTAACTGGGTTAACATGCATTTGGGTACTAGGGGAAGGTTTATAGTGTATATATTATTTTTTCTAGTGCCCTTAAGCATGATTTCTGAGTCTTGTACATTTCTAATCAGGCAGTTAGAATTGTTGAAGGTGACTATATACCCAGAATCACATAACTGACTTATGCTAAGCAAGTTAAAATTGAAGTTTTCAACCAAAAGAACTTTCTTAATAACAAAGTCAGATTTAAGTTCAATATTACCTGACCCAATTACCTTGAGTGTAGCATTGTTGCCAAATGCCACTGAGCCTAGGTTCTTGAACTTGAGTTTGGTGAATTTCAATTTATCTCCAGTCATGTGTCTGGAGCAACCGCTATCCAACATCCATTGGTCCAAATCTTTATGTTCCTACACATAAAGAGTTTTGTTGATTTGGATCCAATTAGAATCAGGAATAGTTTAAATTGATTTTCACGACCTAGTCTGTCTCACCCAAATCTAGGGTTATTAATCACGTTAGCCTTATAGGTTTTGTGAGACAGGTTTTGATAAAAGAGTTTTTGAAAAAACTTGATTTATTTTGAAAAACTTGAATTAATTTTGGAAATATTTGAATTTATTTTAAAAATTATTTGAATCTATACATAACTGAAAATTTGTGTTAGATTTAAATTTTACAAAGACTAATTTGAATTTGAATTTCAGAGATTGGCTTCCAGGTCTTGGCGAGGCACTAGGCCTTCTTTGGCCGTAGCCTTATTGGATCATCAACCCTTTCCTTGACAAAGCCTTTCAATGAAATTTCATTTTCAAAATTAATCTTTGAAAAATTCTGGTCTAACTAGTTTGGATCTTGGATTGGTAGCTTCGGCTAGTTTCACCAGTCTAAAGAGACCAAGTATACTTGACCTTATTAGAATTGGTTTCCCTAACGTACTATCATCTCACCTCCACCCAATACTATGGTGTCAAGTTTCAGTTAAGTTTGTTCAGTCCTTAAACTAACCATTCCTAAGTCTAAGCATGGTAAATTGCAGAAATTAAATAAACAATCAGTCAAACAAATTACAATCAAGAATTAAGTTTCATCTAACAATAAATATAGTTTTTAATTTGGCTCCCCCTGGACTAAAGCCACGGTAATGGTTAGGCAAGATGTGAATCTTGTCCTTGGGGGTCCAATACTGATTTGATCCGCTGATCTAATATAAAATCGGACAGCATCTCCCCTGTCCGGCGGACAATTTACACAAACACACAAACCCACGCAGTTTATAAATTGGCCTCAGGCCTCAAAACAGATATATATAAAGCATAAGATGATAAAACACTATACTGGAAATATAAACTCACCTGAGCTGCCCCCTGGGCAGGTGCGAAGCAAAACCACATGCACAAAGTCCAACAGAGGACTCAAAAATACAATACCGTACGAATAAATCCAATACAGCCCACGATATACAAAACGAATACAAAACATCTACTATGCTATCAAAGAAAACAAAATCAGCGGAAGCTCCCATCCAAATGGAGTCGTGGGGACCCGGGACTGGCAACTGGGCTCCTTCGGCGAGCTATCTACCTGCAAGCAAAAATATTACGACAGGTGGTGAGTCCAAGTGGACTCGCGGGTATATAGATAGATATGCATGGCTGGACAAAATAGCTGAATAAGCTATAAAGAAACAACAAGATACAGTCTCAACAGGAATAGCAGAATATGCATAACTGAAAATAACAACTGACTGTACATACCAGAAATTAGTCTATCCATACCATAAAAGACTCGTACCGACACGAGCAAGTGCAGGGTCATCAAACCATACCAAAAGTACCTCCTGTACATGCATGTCAAACAAGTGCAGCAAATAAATGCAACAATCACAATCAAAATGCACAATGCATCATATGCACATGATGCAATGTCATGGTCACACCCTAACACCAGTCAAGCCACCGAGACAGGCGATATTGTGTCGGCCGAGTGGGTAGAGTTGTGACACTGTACACACCCTGCTATCACTGCTCCTGAGTGACCGAGTGGACAGGATGCTGGCGGGGGACCACCCCCTACCCCATGTATATATGAGGGAGCGTCGCTCTCATCTCCTCTGGTCTATGGGAAGAGAAGGGATCCCTGGCTGCTACCACACACCGGAACCACTCTCCAAATAGTGACCGTGCGGAGCAATACCGGGCAAATGCACACACCCAACGGTATCCACTAACCCATGAATGGCCGTGTGTGCATATCATGTACCGAAAGACGATAGGCTCAACCACAAGGGAGTCGCTGATCGCCGGCATGCAACAGTGCAGGTATGGTGCATGACTCAAACACATGCAACCCCTACCAGGTCATCATACCTAACTCAACATAACATACACAGGTCGATCACAGGTATAATAACCTAACCATCATGCATCTAAGTGCACATGCAAGTAATAACAGAATCAACAAATGCAGATATCTGGTGACATGCCACAATAACCCAATCAGTCCATATCTAGACACACGTGCAAGTATGACTGGAATCAACCAATGAAAATATCAGGTGACATGCCACAATAACCCAATCAGTCCATATCTAGACACACGTGCAAGTATGACTGGACACAATCAATGCAAATACAGTGGTATGCTATTCTACATCTACATACTCATGTCATACCCATGCTATACAAAATCAGATAACAAAATAAACGAGACTGTATAAAAGAAAATTTAGATCATATCAAGGGTCAAGCATAAGTATCAAGCAGGATAACAAAACGGTAGCAGATAAAGGTCAATATCAGCCTACTGCATCAATAACAAATAGCCATGCATAAAGATAACGTGGATCTAAAGAAGACAAGCAAGAAGTACCCGCCTTGAGGTGGAAGTCTGTGTCCAGAGGAAACCTCCACATCCAGATGTCCGAACTAAACCAATATCCTGTATCAAAGGGTATAATTTTAGCTACCATAACAAATGATAACTAACCACACATAACTATACCCCTAACTATTCTAAAGTAATGATCACTAATTAACTGTAATCAGTAATTAGCTCCCACTTAGTCCAACTCCTGATTCATTTTATATTTAACCCCAAGCTTAACCCAAGTCATCACCTCTTCACCACAGTGGAATATAATACTTAACAACCCTTAACCAAATCATGATCATGCTAGAATAGGTATCCAAAATACAAAGTTTACATGGCAACCTCCAAATAGAGGTGAACAGCTCTACAAACCGAACACAGGACCATAAGAAAAGAAAAACACCAAGATCAACAATACTATACATAACATACCTGCATCCCTTCCACATCATGGTTTAAACAACACCTCTAATCCATTCTCATTCCAACTCAAAAACCATAGCAGAGTATTAAGTTTGTGAAACTAACCCACCATTAAATCTGAAAACACCAATTCCTCCATAAATCAAACAAGAAACACTCTATAGGATCTGAATTCAAAACCCTGATCACAAATACTGAAATCCTGGCAGCAAATCAACACCCGCTGATCATTCCTAGAACCCAAAACAAATCTGTGTAATTATAGATCCAAGAACATAAGTCAACCACTAACCAAATGAAATCGAACAAATCCCAAATCGATAGAAGCTCAGATCTAAAACCATTCAAAACCTAGCATGGTGAGTTTCACAGCACATCTTTAATCCCAATCCGAATCAGAACAGAATACAGACAGAACAACCAAACAACAATCCGATCAAGACTGGCCCATTTCATCCCAAAATCCTATAAGAACCCTAGTTCAGATCAAGAACCTTTGCCTGATTAAAGTCGGAGAAGGTGTGAGGCGTCGACACTGCCTCATGCTAATCGACGACAGCGAGTGGAGACACCGAGCAGTGGTGGTCGCGTGCCCTAGCTGCCTTTCTCGCTGGAACCCTAACCATCAAAATCCCTAGTCAGAGCTTCACCTCGGCTAGAGTCCCTCGCTCAAAGTCGAGGAAGAAGGGTATAGCTAGCTAGGGCTTACCTTCTTACGATCCAACAATGAAAGTCGCCCGAAGGGAAGACGGAAACCACCGATCGCCAGAGATCGCCAGAGTTCTGCTCGGGACTGGGAGCAGAACGTCGTCGGGCGATTTGGTCAGCGAAGTGAAGAGTCGGTGGAGATGAGGAAACCACATTGAGAGCTCGCGATCGGGAAGAGGGGAATAGGGTTCGGCCAGTTTAATCGGGGAAAAAGGAGAAGGGAAGGGAAAGTTTTAAGTGATGCCATTTTGCACTTAGGTCCTCTTCTTCCGCCAAATCCCAGCTCAGTCCTTTACGAACTCATTCTTACACATTTAACCCCTTCAAATTTAGGATCAGTCACACTTAAGCACTTAAAACTTAAGTTCTAAAGCAGAATACTCTTTAATTTCAGTTTGGGTTTCTCAAACCTTAAATCTTCTTCCGATTATTATTATTATTATTATTTTTTTCTGGATCACATCAAAAGTGTCGGATTTAACAGTTCAGTCCTTAAATTAACCATTCGTCAGTCTAAGCATGGTAAATTGTAGAAATTAAATAAACAATCAGTCAAACAAATTACAATCAAGAATTAAGTTTTATCTAACAATAAATATAGTTTTTAATTTGGCTTCCCCTGGACTAAAGCCACGGTAATGGTTAGGCAAGATGTGAATCTTGTCCTTGGGATCCAATACTGATTTGATCCAGTTGGTTTGTTTAGGCATAGTTTGGGTACCCATGCCTGAACTTTCTTTCTGGACTGATTTAGTACAGCAAAATAGGATCTTTGTCTAGATTTGGTTCTATAGCCTAGTCCGGATCGATTTAGAACAGACTTCTGTTTTCCAAGAATCATGTCAAGACCCTTGGAACCAGAAGTGAATCGTTCTAAGGCTGATCTAAGATCCTTAACCTGAGTTTTCAGGGAGGAGTTCTCTTTCTCAAGTTTTTTAACTTGAGTAGAGGTTCCTTCTTGAACCTTCTCAGTTAGGGTTTCAGAATCAGCTCCCTCTTTCAGGAGTTTTACTTCCTGTCAGAGGGATTCGATTTGGAGTTTAGCTTTCGCCAAATCTCGAGAAAGATAAGATATTAATTCATTTAATTGACTTCTAGTAAATCCACTTACCTTGATTTCGCCATCCTCTGAAAAGGTCAGTCTACCGTCGTCCTGATCTGATTTTGACTCGGTCTCGACTTCTTCTGAGGCGGTTAGTGCGAGTAGGTTCGATTGTGGGACCTCTTCTTCTTCTTCGGAGGAGGACTCGTCCCACGTTGCTTGAAGTGCTTTCTTCTTCCTTGTCTTCTTTGCTTCCTTCAAGTTAGGGCATTCGGTCTTGTAGTGGCCCTTCTTCTTGCACTCGTAACAGGTTACGTTGGGCTTGTTCTTTTCGTTTGCAGGTTCAGCTGGTTCATCCCTTCTTCGGCTGACATTCCACTTGTTGGCTTGGTTCTTCAATTCTTTGTAGTAGTTTCGGGCCAGTCGGACCAGCTTAGGTCGATCTCCTTCTTTGTCTTCTGAGTCTGAGTCTGAGTTAGACTCTGGTTCAGGTTGAGGCTTCTTCTTAGTTGTTCTTGTTAGGATCGATTCCGTACGCTATAGGGGGGTGAATAGCGTTTTGAACTCTTTCTTGAACCTGCGTTGTTAGTAGCACAGCGGAATATACAATAAACAACAAAAACAACGCTAACAATACCAGATTTAGTTGGTATCCACCCCGGCCGGGTGACTAATCCAACAATCCGTCGGTGGATCACTCCCCGGATAACCTCCGGCTATCACGTGTCACTTCTTGTGGGTGGAGAAACCTCACCACAACACCAAACAAAGCTCTGGACACGAAGACTACTAACTTGCCCTTAAGCAAGACAAGTTTCGTCAAGAAACTCAGCCACCACGAAGTCCTCTTTAAATAGGACTCGGGGCTGATTTCTCGCTACCAGTCGACTGCCCCTAGGGCAGTCGACTGGTGCCAGCCAAATTCGACCGTTGACACTCCCAACGTTCGAATTTGCCAGCTCACCAGCCACCTACCAGTCGACTGCCCCCAGGGCAGTCGACTGGTCCCTAGCTGAACTCTTTCCCGAGTACATTCACACAACACTCGATCCTCACGACTCGACTGACTCCTCCTCCGCAGCCTTGACTGTTGCCTTCGCGCCCTCTTCATCTTCGACCCTCGTCCCTCGGATGCGCACGCAAACCTCCAGTTTGCCTCCATGCCACCCTTCACGTACGCCTCAAAGTCCGCGCCCATCAGCTCATCGTCCCTGCTCTCCAAGGTCCCTCGGATGCGCACGCAAGCCTCCAGCTTGCCTCCATGCCATCCTTCACCGTACTGAGGCCGTCCAGTCAAGTCTATGCGTAACCTGTACAACCTACACACTCAACATACGCATATAAGAATACAAGGGAAAACCTAACTTAAACCCTTTGCCCAAACATCAAAACCTATGGTCACTCCGGACCATTTTAGGGCTGATTGCTCCAACAATCTCCCCCTATTTGATGTTTGGCAATCCGTTTAAGTTAGGAAAGCAAGATAGTAGTAAATAGCAAAAACAATGCTAAATGAATGCATATGCAATGCATAACTGGATCCTATCCTAAGGCATCCCACACCTAACCCTCCAAGTTAGGAATTTTACACCTAGCCCTCCAAGCTAGGATTTTCCCACCTAACCCTCCAAGTTAGGATTTTCTACCAAACCGGGCTTTTTAAAGGTTCACCCAAGCTCCCCCTTACACTGGACTTACAAAGGCTTATTAAGAACCTCTCCAAGGTTCCCCTTACGCCAAGAATGGAGCAACCATGCTCCCCCTTAATCTTAGCTCCCCATAAACCTAGGGTTTCTAGCAAAGGTAAGTTTAGTTTCCCAACTTAAACCCAAACTTCTCCCCCTTTGCCATACATCAAAAAGACCCCAATAATATCTCAATTATTGGTTCTTTTAATCTCCAATGATCCTAAACACAGTGTACTATGTTGGATCGAGGAGCCCGATAGAGGGGGGTGAATATCGGAAAACTTTCAGATATTATTAAAGAGTACGTACGCAGCGGAATTAAACAAAAACAAAAACCAACACAAAGGACACAGTGGTTTTTACTTGGTTCGAAGCCTGTGTCGACTCCTACTCCAAGGCCCACAATCGTTGATCGTTTACTTTGGGCAATTCTATATGAGCGCAAATTCAGTTTACAAAAAGAGATTACAAGTATAGCAACATAAACTGTAAATAAGAAAATGAAACTCTTCTTTTACCGACGTCCGGTTGTAGGTTGACTTTCCGAAGCAGCGGGACGTCGTCGGCTCAAGTTGGGCAGTTTCTGGAGCAGGGCGTGAGCACAGAAGAGTATGGAAGCGTTGGTTTGAAGTCGATACTGAAGGCTTGGGCGTTGGGTGCTATTTATAGCACCCAGGGGCGCCCTGGACGTCAGGGGCGCCCTGCCACGTGTCAAGCGATCCGCAGATCGCTCAGTCAAACTTTATCCCGCTCGAATAGGGATAATGTTTGACCGTGAGGGCGCCTTGGTCGTAGAGGGCGCCTTCGCTGACTTCTTCCGCGCAGAGATCTCGCTGTGGATGAAGCTGAGGCTTCGCAGTGATGAGCTGGAGGCGCCTTGGCTGCTGAAGGCGCCTTCGCTGACGAGGGCGCCTTCGCTGCTGAAGGCGCCTTGCCCATTAAGCAGCCTAAGTGTTGGATCGAGAAAGACCGATAGAGGGGGGGGGGTGAATATCGAAAAATGTTCGGATTTAAAAGAAAGAGTAAGTGCGCGGCGGAATAAAGACAAACAACGCAAACACCAAGGTTTTACTTGGTTCGGAGCCTGGGTCGACTTCTACTCCAAGGCCCACGGTCGTTGACCGTTTACTTTGGGCAATTCTATAGTGCGCAAAACGGTTACAAAGTGAGATTACAAAATTACTGTAAATAGAAATATACACTTTGTTTTACCAACTCCCGGTGTAGATCGAGTTTCGGTGCAGTGGGAGGTTGACGGCGCTTCATTCTTGAGTCGGGAAGTTTCCGGAGCAGAGCGCAGTCGTCAGAGCGTTTCGATGCGTTGAATGAAAACAGTGTATTGAAGAGGAGGGTCTAGGGCCCTTTTTATAGTGCCTGGGGGCGCCCTGGTCGACGGGGGCGCCCCCCCACGTGGCAGCAGATCCACACAAGGCGCAGTCAACGATTTATCCCTTGAACCTCGGGTTAAGGTCTTGACGGGGGCGCCCTGGTTGACTCGGCCAACTCTTATCCGCAGCGCTGAAGTCTCCTGCGAAGAGTGGCTGGGGGCGCCCTGGGTGCGCAGTGCAGACGCGGCAGCAGCTTAACTCTTCAGTTGGTTTGCCATGGGGGTGCCCGGGACAGTGGGGGCGCCCTCAGAATGTACTGTCGAGCTTTATTTGCTCTCTTTGTGTTTTGTGTTCACCTTGGGGGCGCCCGGGATACTCCGGGCGCCCTGGTCAGCAGTTGCCTCTTTCCTTTGAGGCATTCTGAGCTGCAGACACACGTTCCTTCGGTCCTGCATCCAGGGTTAGTCCCAAAACACAATAGAACAAATATTTAATTTAATTTCTACAGCTTCAGCTGTCTTGGTTCTGACTTTGGTCTCCAAAATGGAGCCCTAGGTCGAACCGACGCCTAATGTTCCCTCGGAGGGGAACGCGTCCTCACCTACTCCTCTCGGGAGAGTTTACCTGGTGCCAACCGGATCCTCCAGTTGGACTTTTGCCCAGCAGCCCTTCGCCAGGTCTTGAGTTTCGCCCAGCAGCCCTTCGCCAGGACTTGGTTTTTGCCCAGCAGCTCTTCGCCAGGTCTTGAGTTTCGCCCAGCAGCCCTTCGCCAGGACTTGGTTTTTGCCCAGCAGCCCTTCGCCAGGACTTGGTTTCCTGACAGCCCTTCGTCAGGTGCCTAGCAGCCCTTCGCTAGGACTTGTTTTCCTGGCAGCCCTTCGTCAGGTGCCTAGCAGCCCTTCGCTAGGACTTGTTTTCCTGACAACCCTTCGTCAGGTGCCTAGCAGCCCTTCGCTAGGACTTGGTTTCCTGCACACTCAAGCAGCATTATTAGATACCAAACAACCCTTAACTTTGAATCCTTTGCCAATATCAAAACAAGGTTCGATCTGGTGCTTCCTGCACCAACAATCTCCCCCTTTTTGATTATGGCAACACAATTCAAAGTTAAGGAAAAAGATAGCAGTTTAAGCATAAAGGTTAAGACTAATAAAACATATCAATTCGTAACAGTCTAAACCCAAATGTAATTTGAACAGTGAAAAGAGAGAGAGAAAAAAATTTCTCATGCTCATTCTCCCCCTGAATAATTAACTTAACTCTTAACTTTGACCTTTCCTCCCCCTTTGACATATATCAAAAACAAGCATGGGTGAACAAGGTATCTAATAGGGATTTATGAGTTTTTCTAAGTGCTTTATGTTTTTGACAAAGTATTTTTCAAGAATCGAGTAAAAGCATTTTCAAAACTTTTTACACTTAGATAATTTACCATTATGAAAAAAATTTCAGGCTTAAAAAAAATTTACAACTTTTTATAAGGCAGAAAAAATTTACTTAGGCAAAATTTCCAAGTTTCCAAAAAAAAATTTTAACTTTTAGAAAAGGAAACTTTACTTAGAAAATTTTTCACGCTTAGAAAATTTTCAAGAAAAGGATTTTTCAGGCTTAACAAGTTTTTAAACTTTGGAGCAAGTACTTTTTAGAAGAATTTGAAAATTAAGTGTCAAGTACTTGATTGAGAAAATTAAGTAAAAAAATACCCGTTAAATACTTAAGTACTTAAAAGATTTTGAAAAGAAATTATGTTTTGAAATATGTTTTGAAAGAAGTTTTGAGAATAAATTGTGTATCAGAGCTTATGAGTTTTGAAAACATAAAAATACTTGGTATAACTCTTAAAAGCATAGCAAAAGCTTAAATTTCCAGATTAAGTCCATTTTGAAGAGTATTATGCAAAAAAATATTTTGTATTTGAAAAAAAATTCGAAAAAGAGTTTTGAAAAGATTTTTCAAGTACTTTTGAGATAAATTATGATTTGAAATACATACGTACTTTTAGAAAAGTATTAGTTTTTTTTTTGAAAATAAAATATTTCACTTGACTAGGTTTCTTTTTCAGTCTGACACAATCCTAGGAAACCTTGTTAACTACAAGGACATTTCCTAAGTGTCCTGGAAATTTTCAACCTCAAGTAAATTTTAAAAAAAAATGATAGTACTTAAAAATATATGCTAAAAAGTGTGTGAACTTTTGAAGGTTCAATGTTTTACTTAACATAGTTTATTTTCCAGTCTGACACCATCCTAGGAAACCTTGTTGACTACAAGGACATTTCCTAAGTGTCCTGGAAATTTTCCAACCTAAGTAAATGTTATTTCGAAAATAATTTCATAAGTCACACAAATTCTAACAAATAGTATTTTGAAAAACTTAGATTTTTGCAAGAGTTTGAAATAAAGCATGTTATTAAATAATTCCTTTAATTTTGACCTCCCCCTAAACTTGACTCAGTCCTGGGAAGCTTGTTGACCATAAGTACTCTTCCTTTGAGTCTTAAGGTTTGAGTCAGATTAGAAAGAACTGTTTAACAAAGACATAAGTAAAAGGAAACTTTTTCTGAAGTTTTTCTTTTGACTTAAACTCCCCCTTAATTTGACACATCCTAGGAGTCCTTGAAGATCATGAAGTGGACCTTTCCTCTGTGTCTTTAGGGTTTGTCAAGATTAAAAGAAGCACTTTTGAGCAATCTTCTGATTATGATAACTTTCAAGGAGATAAATTTTTGAAAACTCAATTTGGAATAATAACACAGTTTTAAAAAAATTTGAAATGATAATAATTTTTCCTAAGCGATAGTAATATATTAAGGTTTTTGAATCAACTTTTGAAAGCCTTATTTTGAGATGAAAATAAGTTTTAAAGCATAAGGATTTTGAGAAATCTAAAAAACATTAAGAAGAACTCCCCCTGTATCCGACATAGACTGACTTTATCTAAGACCTTAGTGTTGACTAGGTTTGACCATGTTTGACTCAGTTGACTAAGGTTTGACTATGTTAATCATGGTTTGACTATGTTGGAATTATCCTCTGAATTAAAACACAACATAAAAGAAATTTTAATTTGAACTTAATTT
This sequence comes from Boesenbergia rotunda, assembly GCA_024364735.1. Classification (NCBI taxonomy): domain Eukaryota; kingdom Viridiplantae; phylum Streptophyta; class Magnoliopsida; order Zingiberales; family Zingiberaceae; genus Boesenbergia; species Boesenbergia rotunda. The sequence continues at coordinate 57,766 of JAGFNQ010003904.1, forward strand.
TCCTGTCTCACCCAATCTAGGGTTTTCAAACAGTTAGCCTTAAAAGTTCTTGTGAGACAGGTTTGAAGGTAAAAATTAATTTTGAAAAGGAATTTTCATTTATTTTAAAAAAAGTTATTTAATTTTGAAAACAGATTTGAAAAAAATAAGTTTAGAAAGCAGAAATTTTGAACACTGATTAAGTGATTTTTGAAACAGAATAAGTTTGAAAAATAAAAATTTTGAAAACAGATTAGAATCTATAATTATTTGAAATTTGTGTTAGATTCGAATTTGACAAAAGATAATTTGAATTTGAATTTCAGAAATTGGCTTCCAGGTCTTGGCGAGGCACTAGGCCTTCTTTGGCCGTAGCCTTATGGGATCATCCACCCTTTCCTTGACAAAGCCTTTTAATGAAATTTCATTTTCAAATTAAATTAGGTCATTTTCTGGTCTAACTAGCTTGGGTCTTGGATCGGTAGCTTCGGCTGGTTTCACCAATCTAAAGAGACCAAGTAGACTTGATCTTATTAGAGTTGGTTTCCCCAACGTACTATCATCTCACCTCCTCCCAATACTATGTTTTCAAATTTCAAGTAATTGGTTAAGTCCTTAAGCTAACTAAATCTAAGTCTAAGCATGGTAAATTGCAGAAATTAAATAAACAATCAATCAATCAAACATGCAATTTAATAAAAAAAAATTTTAAGTCACTTCAAAATGGTAATAATATTCTAGATTTTCGCAATAAGCAATGTTATGAATTAAATTTTCATATGAATTAATCATGTTGTTCATAGTAAATAATGGATTATTAAATACTGTAAATTTACCATTTGATTCCCTTTTGGAGGTCTCCCCCTTGATTTTAGCCATCTTCCCTTTGCTTGATTGTTTCCTCAGTATTTTGTAGTGGTCGCGAGCTAACCGGACAAGTTTCCGAGGATACCTTTCTTTGTCGTCAGATTCTGAGTCTGAGTTGGACTCAGGTTCTAGTTGAGGCCTCTTTTGCAGTTCTCTTGGAGTTTTCCCTGCAATAAAACTTATACCTTTCTCGACCATTATAGTATCTATTTGATTATTCAATTCTAATTTAGAAAAAGATTCAAAATTAGTTACCGTCTTAGTCAGTTCGTCGTCTGATTCTACTGGTTCGATTTCGATTCTGGATTCGAGTTCAGATTCTGATTCGGCTATCTGTGTTTGGACATCAAGTACCTCAATGTCAGAGCTCTCTTCGTGTAGGTTGATTAGTTTCTTCCACATTTCTTTAGCACAGTTGAAGGATCCAACTAGCTTGAGTTGTTCGTTAGTTAGACCGCATTGAAGAATTGCAGTTGCTCTTGCATCAGTCTCAATTTGGTTGAGGGTTGGTTCATCCAGTTTGTCCCATGCAATTGATAGTCCATCTTCTGTAGGGAGGTGGAACCCTGTTTGAATTATCAACCAGAGATCTAGATTGTCCTTCAGGTGGGATTCCATTAGACTTTTCCAGGTTCTGAAGTTCTCGCCAGAGAATAGAGGCGGACGAACACTGTTCCATTCTTGATTGGCCATTTGTTGCTGAAATAGCAAACAACAAAAATAACGAAAATATTCCAAGACTTGCTCTTGGATTAGTAGTGCGGAAAAAAAGGAACAAATTTCAAGGGGTGTTGCACCAACCTTGAAAGAAAAACTCGAACGAAAATATTTTAAAAAAAATGAGAGAGAAAACCAAAGAAATCCGAAAAATTTTCAAACTGGTGGTTGCACCAAGTTTGAATTCCCCGCTCTGATACCACTTGTTGGATCGAGAAAGACCGATAGAGGGGGGGGGGTGAATATCGGAAAATGTTCGGATTTAAAAGAAAGAGTAAGTGCGCGGCGGAATAAAGACAAACAACGCAAACACCAAGGTTTTACTTGGTTCGGAGCCTGGGTCGACTCCTACTCCAAGGCCCACGGTCGTTGACCGTTTACTTTGGGCAATTCTATAGTGCGCAACATGGTTACAAAGTGAGATTACAAAATTACTGTAAATAGAAATATACACTTTGTTTTACCAACTCCCGGTGTAGATCGAGTTTCGGTGCAGTGGGAGGTTGACGGCGCTTCGTTCTTGAGTCGGGAAGTTTCCGGAGCAGAGCGCGGTCGTCAGAGCGTTTGGATGCGTTGAATGAAAGCAGTGTATTGAAGAGGAGGGTCTAGGGCCCTTTTTATAGTGCCTGGGGGCGCCCTGGTCGACGGGGGCGCCCCCCCACGTGGCAGCAGATCCACACAAGGCGCAGGCAACGATTTATCCCTTGAACCTCGGGATAAGGTCTTGACGGGGCGCCCTGGACGCTGGGGGCGCCCTGGTTGACTCGGCCAACTCTTATCCGCAGCGCTGAAGTCTCCTGCGAAGAGTGGCTGGGGGCGGCCGGGACAGCGGGGGCGCCCTGGGTGCGCAGTGCAGACGCGGCAGCAGCTTAACTCTTCAATTGGTTTGCCATGGGGGCGCCCGGGACAGTGGGGGCGCCCTCAGAATGTACTGTCGAGGTTTATTTGCTCTCTTTGTGTTTTGTGTTCACCTTAGGGGCGCCCGGGACACTCCGGGCGCCCTGGTCAGCAGTTGCCTCTTTCCTTTGAGGCATTCTGAGCTGCAGACACACGTTCCTTCGGTCCTGCATCCAGGGTTAGTCCCAAAACACAATAGAGCAAATATTTAATTTAATTTCTACAGCTTCAGCTGTCTTGGTTCTGCCTTTGGTCTCCAAAATGGAGCCCTAGGTCGAACCGACGCTTAATGTTCCCTCGGAGGGGAACGCGTCCTCACCTACTCCTCTCGGGAGAGTTTACCTGGTGCCAACCGGATCCTCCAGTTGGACTTTTGCCCAGCAGCCCTTCGCCAGGTCTTGAGTTTCGCCCAGCAGCCCTTCGCCAGGACTTGGTTTTTGCCCAGCAGCCCTTCGCCAGGTCTTGAGTTTCGCCCAGCAGCCCTTCGCCAGGACTTGGTTTTTGCCCAGCAGCCCTTCGCCAGGACTTGGTTTCCTGACAGCCCTTCGTCAGGTGCCTAGCAGCCCTTCGCTAGGACTTGTTTTCCTGGCAGCCCTTCGTCAGGTGCCTAGCAGCCCTTCGCTAGGACTTGTTTTACTGACAACCCTTCGTCAGGTGCCTAGCAGCCCTTCGCTAGGACTTGGTTTCCTACACACTCAAGCAGCATTGTTAGATACCAAACAACCCTTAACTTTGAATCCTTTGCCAATATCAAAACAAGGTTCGATCTGGTGCTTCCTGCACCAACACTAAGCTGTCTTTTGCTTCGCTTGGTTTTGGTTTACCTTGAGGGCGCCCTGGACACTCAGGGTGCCTTACTCAGCTGCTGCCTCACTCCTTTGAGGCTCTCTGAGTTGCAGACACACGTTCCTTCGGTCCTGCATTCAGGGTTAGTCCAAAACACAATAACACAATTAATTTATGATTTTATACAGCCTTAGCTGTCTTGGTTCTGACTTTGGTCTCCAAAATGGAGCCCTAGGTCGAACCGACGCCTACTGTTCCCTCGACGGGGAACGCGTCCTCACCTACTCCTCTCGGGAGAGTTTACCTGATGCCAACCGCTCCTTTGGTTGGACTTTTGCCTGACGGTCCTTTGTCAGGTCTTGTGAACTGGCAGTCCTTCGCCAGTTGCCTAGCAGTCCTTCGCTAGGGCTTTTGGTGCTGGCAATCCTTCGCCAGTGCCTAGCAGTCCTTCGCTAGGGCTTGATGCTGGCAGTCCTTCGCCAGTGCCTAGCAGTCCTTCGCTAGGGCTTTTCCTACACACTTGATTAACTTGTTAGAAAACAAGAAAGACTTAACTTTGACCTATGTTGTCATTATCAAAACACAGGTTGACTTAGGTGCATCTCTGCACCAACAATCTCCCCCTTTTGATTTATGGCAACCCTAGTTCAAAAAGTTAAGTTTAAACAAAATATGACAAAGTTTTGTTCTTTGTTCCCTCCCCCTGGAGTGAATCTCCCCCTAGATTTTTTCAAAAGTTCGTGGGGAAAAAAACCTTACTTGTATTTGAAAACTTAAGTTTTAGTTGCTTAGAAGTAACTTAAAAATA
>JAGFNQ010003905.1:0-16285 GCA_024364735.1 Boesenbergia rotunda
TCCGGGGTGGATACCAAGTAAATCTTCCATGTTAGCATTGGTTAGTATTTATTTAATTGTTTTTATTGTATATTCCGCTGTGCAACTAACCGTGTAGGAAGAAAGGGGTTCGAGAAGTGCTATTCAACCCCCCTCTAGCAAATGGATTCGATCTATCAACTTGCAGTGCCTTCTTCCTCCGAGCTTTCTTGTTCTCTTTTAGGTTGGGGCACTCTGATCTGATGTGACCCTTCTTGTTGCACTCTTAACAAGTTACATTGCTTTTATTCGTCTGGCTCATCGAGGGTTCAGCTGGATCATCCTTCTTCTCAGTCATCTTCTTTTTGCTCGTTTGATTCTTCAACACCTTGTAGTAGTTGCGAGCCATCCAGACTAGTTTTGGATGATCGACTCCGTCTTTATCAGACTCCAAATCTGAGTTGGACTCGAGTATTGGTTGTTGCTTCTTCTTTTTGTGATTTTCCTGGAGTTTTACCTGCAACAAAAGCTATACTTTTCTCGACCAGTGCAATATTAGTTTGCTTATGTAATTCTAATTCTGAAAACAATTCATCAAGCTTAATTTCAGATAGATTCCTAGAAACTTTGTAAGCATCTACCATAGATGCCCACAGTAAGTCCTTGGGAACGAGTTCAGGGTATACCTTATTAGGTCACGGGTTTTCACCTTATGACCTATTGTATGATGCCCGTTCATCAGCTCCTGGATTCTTGTGTGGAGCTGTGCTGCTATTTCTCCATCGTGCATCTTGATGGTGTAGAGCTTGTTGAGTAGCAGATCTCTTTTACTAATCCGCGTATCTGACGTACCCTCGTGCAGTTCGATCAATTTGTTCCAAAGCTCCTTTGCGCTGCTGAAGGGGCCTACGCGGTTGAGCTCTTCCTTGGTTAAGCCACATTGTAGTGTTTGCGAGGCCTTTGCATCTGCTTCAATTTTCTTCTTGAGTGGTCCATCCCACTCTGTGTATCCTTGCACCTCACCTTGTGCATTCTTGGGGATCTCCAGTCCGGTCTGGATGATTATCCACATGTCCAGCTGAGTTTTCAGGTCGACCTTCATCCTACTCCTCCAATAGGAGAAGTCTTCTCCTGAGAAGAGTGGTGGTCTGGCGGTGTTGTAACCTTCTTACATGGCCATGGAGTTTTAATATGAAAAACTATAAAAACAACAAAAGAAGACTTTGTTCCAAGACTGAGTCTTGGATTAGCAGTGCAGTAGCAAAAATAATAATAAAAATCGAGTGGTGTTGCACCAATCTCGATGAACGAAAAAATTACGAACGAGAAAAACTCTTTAAAAAGAAATCCAAAAATTGCTCAATCGGTGGTGCACCAAATTTGAGCCACCCGCTCTGATACCACTTGTGGGATCGTTTAGAATCGATAAAGGGGGGTGAATATTGATAAAAATTTTGGATATGAAAAGAATATTACGCAGCGGAAAATTAAATCAATGCTAACACAATTTCTTTTACTTGGTTCGAAGTCTAGATCGACTCCTACTCCAAAGCCCACGACCCTTGACCGTTTACGTTGGGCAATTCTATATTTCAAAAAATGTTACAATAGTTGAAGCACAAATACAGAATTAAATTTAAGCACTTAAAAGAAATACCGATGACCGGAAAAGGAATTGAAGATCGGAGCAGCGGGTCGTCGTTCTGGAGCGTTGTTGGTGCTTGAAACTTGAGCACGGAGAAAACAAAACTGAGTGCTTGAGTACTGGTTTAGATGGTACCAAGTTCAAAACTGTCTTGGTTTTGACTTTGGGCTTCCAAAATGGAACCCTAGGTCGAACCGAAGCCTAATGTTCCCTCTTCTGGGGAACGCGTCCTCACCTACTCCTCTCAGGAGAATTTACCTTTTGCTAACCGGCTCCTCCGGTTAAACTTTTACCCGATATTCCGGATCAAGACTTCGTTGCCCAATCCACAACCAGGACTTATTGCCCAATTCCACGAACCAGGACTTCGTGCTTAGCTTACAAAGGACTTTAACAGATTCATCAGATCACAATATAGCATTAACTTATGAACCCTTTGCCATTATCAAAACCCAAGTTCGATCTTGGCGATTCCGGCACCAACAGTGGTATGTCTTCCTGTACCGTTGGTACTGAAGTTGGAACTTCCCCTCTTAATTCCTCAAGAGCAATCCTGCTTATGGGTTTGTGGTTCATCACATAGGCTTCCTCTAAAAATTAGGCATTTGTGCTAACGATCACCCTCTAATCTTTAGGACTATAGAACAACCCACCTTTCGTTCCTCTAGGATAGCCTATGAACAAGCATACTTCTGTACGAGATTCCAACTTATCAGCATCTCCCTTCAGCACATGTGCTGGACTACCCCAAATCCGAATATGTCTCATACTAGGCTTTCGCCCAGTCCACAATTCTGTGGGAGTAGAGGGTACTAGTTTAGATGGTACCAAGTTCAGAATGTATACCGTCGTTTCCAGAGCATATCCCCAGAATGAATCTAGCAACTCGGAGTAATTCATCATCGATCTAACCATCGCCATAAGAGTTCTATTCCTTCGCTCTGCCACACTGTTTTGCTGGGGTGTACCAGGTGCAGACAATTGGGATTGAATCCCAGCCTCTGATAAATAATTCCTAAACTCTCGCAAGAGGTACTCACCTCCACGATCAGATCGTAGTGTCTTGATACATTTACCTTAACGCTTCTCCACATCAGCCTTGAATTCTTTGAACCTGTCAAAGCATTCAGACTTGCGGCGTATCAAGTAAATGTATCCATATCTTGAATAATCGTCTATAAAAGAGATGAAATATTCAAAGCCACCTCTAGACTAGATAGACATAGTGTTGGGGCAATCTATGGTCTGGAGTGACCATGTGTTTTGATGTTTGGGCAAAGGGTTTAAGTTAGGTTCACCCTTATATTTGATATATGTATTTGAGTGTGCAGGTTTGTAGGATACACATGGACTTAGCTGGACGGCTTCGGGACCGATGAAGGATGGCATGGGAGACAAGTCGTGGACTTGCATGCATCCGAGGGGCCGTGGACAAAGCAGCGACGATGAGCTAAGAGAAGCGGACTTCGAGGCATACGAGAAGGATGACATGGGAGACAGGGCGTGGGCTTGCATGCATCCGAGGGACGAGAGCCAATGTCGAAGAAGGCTTGAAGGCAATAAATCAAGGATGCTGGATGAAGAGTCATCTGAGTCGTGAGGGTTTGAGTGCTGAGAGAATTGTACTCAGGAAATTCTAGGGTTCGAGTGCTGAGAGAGATATACTCGGGAAGGGAAAACCTTAGGTTTAAGAGTGGACCAGTCGACTGGTGCTGGATCAGTCAACTGATGAAGTCCACAGAAAGATCGGTCGACTGATCCTGCACCAGTCGACCGATGGCAGCTGAAATTCAAATGTTAGGCTGTAACGTTCGAATCTGAGTGGGACCAGTCGACTGGCCTTAGACTAGTCGACTGGTAACGGTCATTTCAGCATGGAGCACTATTTAAAGGGGCTCAGTTTTGGTTGAAAGTTATTGATGAAATTGGCTTTGGTTAAATGCCAATTAGTAGTCTAAGAGCTCAGGAAAGTGTTGCGGGTTGTGGCGAGGTTTCTCCATGTTAGTGATATGAGAGAAGTGTCCTAAGGCAATCGCCTTATGATGTAAACATTTATATTAATAAATGATAATTCACTATTTGAGTATACATATTTTGTGTATTTGATTGGGATCTTAAACTCATCTACTGAATGTCCGCAATACAACTCACAGCATAAGAGAATTTGTGATGGGATCACAACTAGTGATTATCTCCAATGTGCAATTGTGAAGTATTGAAATTATCCCTAGTCGATGAATTGATAAAAACGGACACTATCAATTCTGTTGAGACTAGCATGGGTTATTCTCTAATCAGCTGATTCTCACTGGCTGGTGACATTGGGATGTCCAGAGATAAACATGGATGCTAGTTAAGGGAACTAGTTCATTGGAGTGACTAGCTGTAAGACTTCATATGGGAATCTACATGTAGATATGTCAATGAAGTTCTTACTGCAGCTTAAGTGCGATGTTCCTTTGACTTGCGGTGTTCAAGTCATCTTGGTCATGGAGACTTATACTTTAACATCTTAAGCAAGCATCTCCAAGGAGGTGTGGACCCAGGATGATTGGGTATGAGCCGAAGTGCCCGAAGATGTTTGAATAGCCTACAAAGGATTCACCACTCCTTGCGAGGAGATGTATACCCAGGCCTATCGTCGGATTGTTACTCAAAACCTCTGGCCAGAGTATATCATGTTTAGAGTGCGAGTCTCTTAAATACATGAGAGTAATTAGAAATCCAAAGGACGAGAAAGACACTACTTGGGCTAGGTGTGACGTAGTCAGCCTAGTGGGGACTGACACAAATAGACCGTGTCCTGAACCAAGTGGGTATAAGATGGTGAAGGGAATGGGGCACGATTCATTAGAGCTGCTGAAGGGTTTTAGAATAATTTCTTCTGAGGTCAAACCATTGATCTTTCGATTAATTGGGGGTCATGATGTACTACTAGGTGCCACTCATGATCGTTCTATAATTTGTTGATTATAGACGGCCAACATAAATCGAAAGCCTATTTAGTCACACGCACTACGAGTAATCCGAGGGATTTAAAACGAGTTGAAAATTGGATTTTCCGATCAAGAGAAATATGTCGAATCTGAATTTGTCAGAGGCGCAATGGAAGCTAAAAATGGCTAAGTCTTTTGAAGGCTTATTGGGCGAATTAAATGAGTTTAATTCGCAATCGGTTCGGGTTGGTTTGGCCGGCCAAAGAGGGTGCCAAACCTCTTTGTTGTGGCCGGCCATTAAAGGGGAAGAAAACCAATTTAATTGGTTTAATTAATAAAATAAATCTAGCACGATTTGTTTTATAAATTATGGATAAATAAATTGATATATAAAGAAATTTATATAAAGAGATTTATAAAGAAATTTGTAGTAAATTTATTCTTTTTATGAAAATTAAAATAAACCATGAATTGATTTAATTTTAATTTATAAAATCAATTATGAATTGATTTATCCATGATAAGAAAATTTTATACAAATTTTATTCCATAATTAAAAGAGAGAAAGTATTTATTTTATTATAAAGTTAGTTATAATAAAACTTGGCTTAAACGGAATAATTAATAAGAGAATTTATAGGATAAATTTCTTATATAAAATTCCGTTAAAGAGGAGACTTGGCAAGGGAGATGATACTATATAAAGGAACCAAAGGCAAGCCCTTAATTCCAATCAATTGAGTTGTCAATTGGTATAGAGCTAATCTCTCCCTCTCTCTCTTATTCTCTCTTCTCCCATCCCCTTAGGGCCGGAGCCCTCCTTGAGGATTAGGGCCGGCGCCCCCTTTTGCAAACCCTAGGACCGGCGCTCCAACTTCTCCAATTGTTGCCGTGAGCTATCAACACCAAGGAGAAGCCAACGAAGAAGAAGAAGAAGTGGGTGTTATCTCCTTCCTTCTCGGAATTTAGATTCCGTTTCTTGTTGGTAAGTTTCCTATCTTATCTCTTGATCTTCTAAGTTGTGCCTTTAGAGAATCTAGTAGTTCTCGTCGGCACAAAACTCGTGACTTTGCGAAGTCATCCCGAAGAGAACTCGGCGTGGACGCGAATAGAGACGGAGCTTCCAAGGGACGCTACGGTTGGATCTCGTCCCTTACTTCGAGTTACGAGAGGTACTTAGTAAATTAGTTTACTTTTCCGTAAAGTTTTAAATTATGATTATGTCAACACATCATAAGGTTGCATGCTAGATATGTGGTTAAAATAATTTAGGAAATTATTTTATGCTAATTCTTCCGCTGCACGTAAAAATTTAAAATTTTACGAACCCGTATCCTTGTCGACATGCACCCGGTCCCAACACTCCACCTACAAGGAGCTACATGAGCTAGCCGGAGGTCTTTCGGGGAGTCATCCACCGACGGAATGGGATCATCCACCTTACGGGCAGCCGTGGAGTAGGAGCTTCATCTCCGAACCACGTAAATTGATTTGTCTTCTTAGTTGTTAGTTTTAGTTTAATTGTATTTTCACTTGCGCACTAACAACGTGTAGGAAGAAAATCGAAAAGTTGCTATTCACCCCCCCCCTCTAGCAAACGACAAGGTCCCAACACATAGGACCACACAAATCAGAATGAACCAATTCTAACACATCTTTGGCTCTATACCCATTGGCCTTAAAAGGCCTCTTGGTCATCTTACCTTCCAAGTAAGATTCACAGGTTGAGAAGTCTTCCACCACCAATGAACCCAAAGGTTCATCGGCTATCAACCTTTGAATTCTACTAAGGTTAATATGACCTAGTCTTAGATGTCAAAGATACGTTTGGTTTATTTTTGAAGGTTCTTTTCTCTTATGGTTAGACGATGAGTTATTTACTTCTATTTACATCGTGGGATTTTTGGTTCAAGAGTGTAAAAATTGTCAGCCAACGCACCAGAACAGATAATCTCTCTATTCTTTTTTATAACAACTCTGTCATTAAAAGAAATAGAATACCCATCCTTTATTAATCTAGAAACTAAAATAAGATTCTTTCTAAAAGAAGGTATATAAAGACAATTTCTCAAAATCAAAGTTTTATTCCTATCAAATGATAAATAAATGTCTCCCACTGTAATAGTCGCCACCTTCGTAGCATTGCTCATGTAAACGGTAATCTCTCCATCAGCTAGTCATTAGGTTTCCTGGAACTCCTGCAAAGAAATGCAGACATGATTAGTGGCTCCCGTATCTACACACCAGGTATCGATAGATAACACCGCTAAACATGTTTCAACAACCAAACAAAAAGATATACCTTGATTTTTCTCATGACGACGGGGACAGTCTGCCTTCTAGCGTCCAGTCTGCTTGCACATGAACCACTTGCCTTTCGGCTTCTTCACGCCAGCCTAAGGTCCCTCAAATCCAGCCACTTTCTTTACCGCACCTTGTTTCTTCTTCTTCTTGCCTTTCAGCTTATATGTAGAAACCTTCTGAGCAACCAAAGCATGAGCACTCTAACAAAAGCCTAGAGTTCTGTCAGAAATTCCGCCAACGAATATGTACGTTTGTTCATATTATAGTTCAGGCAAAACTGCTCAAAACTCCTAGGTAGAGACTAGAGAATGATATCGACCTGGGTTTCCCCATCGATCTCCGCTCCAAGGACTTCCATCTCATTTAAATGAGCCATCATTTTGAGAACATGATCCCTCACGGGTATTCCCTCAATCATGGTGGTCATTATTAAGTTCCTCATTGCTTCCTGCCTAGCGGCCCAATTCTGATGTCTGAAGAGTTCTTTGAGATTGAACATCATATCATAAGCAGTGGAAAAAACCTGATGTTGATGTTGCAGCACATTTGACATAGAAGTTAAAATGTAACACCGCGTCATCTCGTCTGCTTTAATCCACTTACTATAACGTCCCTTCTCCTCTTCACCAGAATTCTCGCTAGGTTTTTCAGGACAGAACTCAAAAAGTACAAATTTGTATTCCTCGACAGTCAAGACAATGTCCAGGTTCCGTTTCCGATCAATGTAGTTAGGGCCAGTAAGTTTGGTTTCTTTCAATATTATAGCAAGTAGGTTGAAAGCCATTTTGAAATTATCCTGAAAATCACAATGATCATAAACATTAGATTTCAAAAATTATTGATTCCTCAAACAATAAATTTTAAAATCAACCAACACCTTAAAACACCGAGAATATCGTATACCACGATAGTGTGGATGTATACGAATTCTATATTTGTAAGAGGAGGTTTTACCCATTAATTTTATTATCTTGTCAACCTAACTTTTTGATAAATAAAATTAATAGTTGGTTCCTCTTCAGCCCTACAAATAATAGTAGTGACTCCGATGGGGAGGATACTATTAAATACATCTAAGTGTTTACCATTACATGATACTAAGGAAATTATCTAGGATTATGTCCCTTCTGATGGGGAAGATCACATGCTCCTAAAGAATTCCTATAACCATATTTGACCTAGTGATCCGCGAAACAAACTCATCCGACATGGAGGAAGATACTCAGAGCCAACGCGCAGGTTTGTTCGCATCACATATCAAATTTGTAATAGAGGTCATGGGATTCTTAGAATCTCTCTCCCACTTAGTAATTTATAATTGAGGAATTTTATCATGCAAATACAAGCACATCAACAAAAAGCAATAAATAAGAAAATAAATTCCAACTATTATGACTTTTTGTTCTTGAATATGCCTCCCGTCGTGTCGCCACCTTGTCTCCACCTTCAACTCCATGGGCAAGCTCCGATGAAGAGGTTCTCCTAGCCGAGATAAAATTATTTTAATTTACATGCTTCGATCCTATATTTCACGAAGGAGTGTACAAAAAATCTAGATCGAATGTAAACTAAAATGCACGGCTAAATAATTATCGTATTTAATTACAAAAATTAAATACTATATAGCCTCGTCAACTCTGAGGATTCAAATAAAATTACACACATGCACACACAATCACATACATAACATATTAAGTCATAATAGTCGGATCTCATGCCTACAACCAAAGAGTTAGCCTACGCATATCCTACTATTATCCGACATAATATAATATATGATAAATGCATAAAATGTAACCGAATCCAAAACATAAAACCGGAAACCATTGGCTCTGATACCAATTGTTGGGTACGACGGTTGCGCATGGGAAACCTCTCCATGTCCCGGATTAAAATTTCTTCAATCCGAATGGGGAACAATTTCCCAAACAACTGACTCATCATCATGCTAACCGATTCGAGTGATCGCTTGAACAAACTAGTTATTCAAGCAATCTAACTAACCTAACCGATTAGCCACGGAATAGACGATGAATGGATCGCCGGTTTTTATGTTTATCATCGGGGTCCATGACAATAATTAATCATATAATTAATTAAACAAGAATAAGGAACTAATACAAGAAGTTATACCTCTCGTTTACCTCGTGATCTTCTATTGTATGGCCCAACCTCTTCTTGGACGTCGAGTGGGCGACGATCTTCCAAGAACCAAAGTCACCAATACCAAAGCAAAGTCTTCTTCTTCTTCTCCTTTTCTTGCACCGAAACCCTAGCCTCAAAGGAAGTTCCCGCCGGCCACCAAAAAGGAAGAGACCTCACGCTCTCCTTGCTTGTGACGATCACCAAGGAGAAAAGGAGAGGAAGAAGAAGAAGATGAAGAAAAGAAAGAAGAGTTTCTTTCCCTTACTCCCAAGCCAACCGGTCTCTCCTTGTTCCCTTGCGCCGCCGCCGGTTTCCTCCTCCAAGTGCTTGCGCCTCCGGCCAAAAGAAGGTGAACTCTTCCTTTCCTTGGCCTAGTCGCATGCCTAGAGGGAGGAGGAAGGTAGATGAGAGGAAGATAAAGAGAAGAAGAGTGGAAAATCTCCTCTTCTTGGCCGCCCACTTCCTCTCCTTTGGCCGACGCCCCTTGAACCTTAGGAGAGAGAAAAATTACAAAAGGCTTGGTTATCCATTAGGTCTTGGTTTCATGAGGTATTTATAGGCTACAATAGAGACCATGAGGAGGAGTTGGGTCTTCGCCACCTAATGGATCAAGACCTGATCCATTAATGATGATCCAATCCACTAAAGGATCATCATTGATCTATCTCACCAACCCCCATAAATAACTATGGGCTCTACCTATTATGTGTACAAAATTCTCTCCGTGTTTAAGATATTGAATGTCCATTAATTAATTAAATTATTGATAATTTAATTAATTAATATCTAACTCTATGAGTAGTACATCTCAACCTTATCATCTGTCGGACCAAGTCCACCTCCAGGATTTAACATGATGAGCTTTATAAGCTCCTCAAGGGGACATCATCAACCTGACTCACCAGGACACGACTTCCTTCTATAATCAATGGCACATCATGTAAATAATATTATTTCCCAACTTACCGGGCTTATCGATTTAACAAATAAATCTCGCCCATTGGTAAATCAAAGAAATAGATATTAAGTACATGTGTCTGTTATTATATGGGGATTAAGAGCATGTACATTATAATATCTGAGGCCTGATTTGATTATATAGTCAGTATAAATCGAGTCACCTCTAAGTCGGTCCTGCTCAATACACACAAAGTGTACTAGTGTAATTCTATGATCAAGATAGACCAATACCAAATTACACTACAACCATGCCAATGGTTTGTACGAAACCATCTCGGTTGTGAGCTACTACTTATACTCTATAAGGGACTGATAACATGATCTTCTTGTTTAGATGTATACTAAAAGCTTAGCTTGTGTATGAACATCTACATTTTGGAATGAGAATCATGTGATCATTGTTTGTATTTTATATTTGATATATACATGCTATTGTCTAATACTTTACATTGTAGATAACATGGTGTGTGGTGTCACACAGAAGATCATATTATCAGTCCCTTGTAGAGTATAAGTAGAGGCTCACAACCTTGATGGTTTTGGACAAACCATTAGCATGGTTGTAGTGTGATTTGGTATTGGTTTATCTTGACCATAGAATTACACTAGTACACTTTGTGTGTATTGAGCAGGACCGATGTAGAGGTGATTCAATTTATACTGACTATATAATTGAATCAGACCTCAATTATTATGGAGTGCATGCTCTTAATCCCGATATAATAACGGGCACATGTACTTAATATCTATTTCTTTGATTTACCAATGGGCGAGATTTATTTGTTAAATCGATAAGCCTGGTAAATTGAAAAATAATATTATTTACATGATGTGTCATTGATTATAGAAGGAAACTGTGTCCTAGTGCGTTAAGATGATGATGCCCCCTTGAGGAGCTTATAAAGCTCATATTATAAAATCTTGCAGGTGGACTGTAACGACCCGAAATTTTTTTTTAATATTTCTTTAAAATATTAAGCATGTCTAGATATTTTTCCGAGGAACCTAGAAGTATTAACACGAATTTTAGCCTAGAAATCCATGCCTTTTCCATTTAAATTGAGGAAATGGGCACTAATGGGCCTTATATGGGCTTTCTAGTACCATGATTATTGGTAAATTTTAGGTAAAAATTTATAGAAATATAAAGGGATTTTAATGGGAAATATTAACATAATTATGGGGGGATTTTTAGGAGATTTTTGAATATTAAGAAAAAATAAAATAAAATAAAATGGAAAATAATGTGCATGGACCAAGGATTGAACCTTGGACCTCTTGTACAACCATGTATGCTTTAACCAATTTACCTAGCAAGGGAGTGCTATGAGAAAATAAAGTGGATATTGGTTAAGGCATAGAAGAAGATGAAGGGTCATGAAGAGACTCTTCATTTACCTCCTTAATGGGTTATAAAGAGGGGGGTTTGGGAGTTACCTTCTTCCTTCCATCAATTGCATTTTCTCTCCTCCTCCTTCCTCATTCTAGCCGAACACCACAAGAGAGGTCCTCCCTTGGAAAAGCTCCACAAGAAGGTCTCACCACCAAGATCTAAAGGTTTTCCAAGGCTACAAGGGCAAGGGGGTTCAAGTGTCCAAGGGATTTGCAATTTCCTTCTCTTTTAAGGTCTAAAAATCAAGATCAACCAAGGTAAGACTCCCTCACCTGTGGTATAATAGTTCCTTTATAATTTTTAGCATGATATAAAGTTGGTTTTGGGATTTATATTGAAGAAACCATGAGGTGTGACCCTATGACTTTCGGCCCTTAGAGTTTTTGGGTCCAAAATGATGTTAAAAATATTTCTCATGCTTTCTAATGTTTTTCCATGATGAATATAAGTTAAAATGAGATTTGAAGAAATTTTGGGGTACCCTAGGACCTCCTAGGGTTTCGGCCAACTTCAAGAACCCATGGGTAGGGTTGGGTCTAAAACTTCAAGTATGTGTTTTATGTATTATCATGCTATAAGGGAGATTGAGGGAGACTTATGTGAATTTTAACAAGGCTTTAGGATCCTATAACTTTCGGCCAAGTAGGGATCTAGGGCTAAAAGTTAGGGCTTCCTTCGAGCAAGGGTCCAAATGGCTTTATGGTTGAGTATGTTTGGTGTTTAATGTTTGATTGGGGTTTTCATGGAATTTTTTCATGTACTTATGACTTGGAGGGTTTCGGCTAGCCTTGTGAAGAGGTGCTAAAGGTTAGGGTTAGCCCTAATTATGAGCCCTAATGGCTTCCCATGGTCTTATAAGTAATGTATGGTTGGTTCTTTACCTTATGCTATCTTACATGTTAATTGAATGATGGAACCCATCCCTATAGGTTTCGTCCAAGAAAAGGAATGTAGGGTTTGGATGGAGTTAGGGTTTGAAGAATAATGATTTATGCTTTACCATGAAGTATATATATGTATGTATCAAGGTTCAAGCATGTGGTAGAAATTAAGTTACCTATAACCCTAACCTTAAGCACCATGTTTTATGTTTGTATGTTTATGATTGGATGCCATGCGTAATAGGGTTTATTTATGAATGTCTTATGTCCTATTCCATGTACTTTGATGATAGATGGTATGTTTATGGAAGTCCTACCTATGCATGCTTGAGATAGATCCCATGCTTATGAATGAAGTGCAATGTTTACCTTATGTATCATGATCATGCAAGTTCTATGGATTAGGATAAATGTCTATGCAACTATGTCATGTTCAATGAATGTAATGCAATGTTTACCTTATATGCCATGATCATGCAAGCTCTAGGAATAAGAATGATGTTTATGAAAGTAGGCCATGTTCTATGAATAAAGATGCATGTTATGATTATAATGAAGATGCATGTTATGTTTATGAATGAAAGTGCATGCTATGTTTTATGAATAATGACGCATGCCATGTTTATGAATAATGGCACGGTCGATGGTCGACGGTATGACGGTTTTGAGGACCGGTAAATGGGTCGATAGACGAGCCGGGTCGTTACGCATGCCATGTTTTATGAACGAAAATGCATGCCATGTTTATGAATGAAGATGTATGCCATGTTTCATGAATGATAAAGCATGTAAAGTATTTTACTTTATGAATGGGCTTGTACCGGACCGAAGTATGGGTCCAAGGGATGGGCACCTTAAGAACGCACCGGTTCTGGACTACTGACTATGCTGTCCACGGTTCTGGCACTACCGAAGCTGTGCAACAGGGATGGGCACCTTAAGAACACCTCGGTTCTGGGACTATCGACTATGCTGTCCTTACCCTAGTAGGTCGGGGCTCGCTACCTCGTATCTACTTAGGGATGCGCGCTTATGATGTATGTATGTGGTACAAGCCGGGGACCCCCAATGATGATATGATGATGTTTAAGCATTTAAAAGTATGTTTTAAAATGTTAAGCATCCTTATGTATATGCATTAGACTCATGCATTCATGTATTGCATTATGCCATGATAGTCATGTCTTATACTTATGTTTTATGTCAAGAAATATGCATGATAGTAAACGATTTATGCTTATGATTATGTTAAGAAGATGCCCCTATGATATGATGGAAAGTATGCTTATGTTTATGCCATACAGGTTAGCTCATGCTTTATGTTTATGTTTAGGTTTTATGCCATGTATCATGCATGTTAAGAATGTTTCTTTATGGTTAAGTTTTATGCCATGTATCATGTATGTTAAGAATGTTTCTTTAGATTTATGTTTATGCCATGTATCATGCATGTTAAGAATGTTTAATTTATATTATGTTTATGCCATGTATCATGCATGTTAAGAATGTTTAATTTATGTTATATTTATGCCCTGTATCATGCATGTCAAGAATGTTCAATATATGTTATGTTTATGCCATGTATTATGCATGTTAAGAACGGTTGAATTATGTTCAGGTTATGTCATGTATCATGCCATGTAAGTTTATTCATAGTTATGTTCAAACATTAAGTTATGTTTATGTTTCATGTGCTTATGATTAAGTGATGAATGGTTTTAGTGAGTAGGAAAGAGTATTACTAAGCATGTGTGCTTATAGTCTTATTTCCTTATACCGCAGATCACGCAAGGGGACTGTAAGGAAGCAGCAGGAGGGCAAGAATGCATGTGTGTGGTAGTGACTTGGCCAAGAAAACAATATGTTGACTCGTTTTATGCTAGAACTTTATCTTTACTACTTATGTGTTTGAATGGTGACTTATGGAACTCTATGACATGAAGCTAAGTATGATATGATGCTAAGTACAAAGTTAATATGCCAAGTTCCCATGTCATTATCTTAAGAATGGTAGTAGGGCATGTATGTGTAAGTCTTAAAGTTATTCCGCTGCCTTATGATGTCTACATGCCCAAGTATGTTAACGTAACGCCGCTTTATGGAAAGAAAAAAAAAGCAGGCGTTACAGGTTGGTATCAGAACAGTAACCATCTCACTACACACACATCAAGCCCTCTTCCTGCCGCTTCCAAGTAAGTACCTCTTTACATATCTTATAGTAGTAAGCACTTCTAGGACGTTTTATGGTTCTAGAATATGCAAGTATGAACGATGTTTATGATGAAAAGTACTTTAGGATATGTAACGATGAATGATACTTTATCTTCTTTTAGGAATTAAATATTTAGAATAATATAGGGGTAGGAAAAAAAATTGATATTGGCCATACTTGTCTTTGGTGAAGAAAAACATGACTAGAAGACAGTGCAACCGACTTAACGAGGCAACCCCATCGCCTGACCTGGTGCAATTAGTAACCCAGCTCCAGCGTCAAGTCACGGAGCAGCAACAGACCATTAATACCTTGATGAACCAGCAAGAGAATTCCACTACTCCCCCAGTGAACCAGAGTGCTATACCCGTTGCGCCCACAGTTACGCAGAACCCTCCGACAGGCCCGACCACTACAGCACGTCAGGAGGCTTATCTGATTCAGTGGTTGAGGCTGAAACCGGAGAATTTCTCGGGTGGTGGCGAACCGTGGGACGCCCAAGCATGGTTCAAGACAATGGAAAGTACCATGGAGCTGCTAGACTGGCCGGAACATTAAAAGATTAAGTGTGCATCCTTATGCCTTTCTGGAGATGCCAGAATGTGGTGGGAGAGGGTCAAAGCCAAAAGACAAGTGGACCAGATGACGTGGTCGGACTTCGAGTCGGAGTTCTTCGAAGAATTCTTCAACATGCGTGTCACCAACAGGCATTACGACGAGTTCACGGAATTTCGACAGGGTGACCTATCGGTCAACGAAGCCGTGAAGAAATTCAATCGACTAGCTCGCCTATGCCCCGAGCTGGTCCACACCGAGAAGGAAAGGGTCCGACTTATGCTGAAAATGTTGCGGCCTGAAATAGCTCTGAATGTGGCTGGCGGAGTTAACAGACCCCATACCACCGAGGAACTGTTTAGTAGTGCCCTACTCACTGAGCACTATCTGAACAACATCAGTCAGCAAAGGAAGGCGATAAATGAAAGCGGGCAGAAATCCCAGGGCGCCAATAACAACTGGAAGGGAGACCAGAGCGGTAAACGGAAGCCATGGAACAACCCTCAAGGAGGGCCGGCCAATAAACAGGCCAAACCTATCCTGTGCGCGACATGCGGAAAACGGCACCCCGGGGAATGCCGAAGAGGTACGAATCGGTACTTCACCTGTGGAGTGGAAGGACATATGGCAGCATACTGTCCTACCAGGAGCCAGACACCTTCCCAACAACTCGTCCAGTACCAAGGTGCCCCAGCGAAACTACACTATATGCAAGCTAAGGCGGAAGGTACCCCGCTGCTGGAGGCCCAACCGATTATGACGAATGCCAGGGTTTTCTCGGTTACAAAGGAAGACGCTGCGGAAGCTTCTACGGTTGTCACAGGTCAGATACTTATTTTCAGTCGGTATGCTACTGCATTATTTGATACTGGGGCAACGCACTCGTTCATTTCTGTGCCATATACCAAGAAGATAGATAGGCTTCCGCAAGAGTTGGACGGCAGGTTCTTAACGACCCTACCTTCAGGAGAGATAATGACATCCACTCATGTGCTGCGTGCGGTGCCGGTCGGAATTGCAGGAAGGGAACTTTACTGCGATCTGATAGTACTCGACATGCAAGATTATGATGTTATAATGGGAATGGATTTCCTGGGTAAATACGGTGCTTCTATTGAGTGTCGTAAGCGAAAGGTGGTCTTTCGACCTGAGGCAAGTTCTAAGTTCGAATTCGTCGGAGAGCCAAAGAAAAGAACCGGTAAATATTTATCAACTCTCCAAGCTCAGAAGATGCTGGACAAAGGATGTACTGGATTTCTAGCATATGTGGTTGATGCCAGTCAGAGAAGAACCAGA
>JAGFNQ010003905.1:17090-51696 GCA_024364735.1 Boesenbergia rotunda
GGACTTGGGGCTGTTATTGCCTACGCCTCAAGACAACTCAAGGAATATGAACAGAATTACCCCACTCATGATCTGGAACTGGCCGCGGTGGTCTTCGCTCTTAAAATATGGAGGCATTATCTATATGGAGCGCAGTGTAAGATTTATACAGACCACCAGAGTCTGCGATATTTCTTCACTCAGAAAGACCTGAATATGAGACAACGCCGATGGCTTGAGTTGGTGAAGGACTATGACTGCGAGATCTTCTACCATCCAGGGAAGGCAAACAAAGTGGCCGATGCACTCAGCCGGAAGTCAAGTGCCACCTTGATGTCCATGGCCATATTACCCCGACCACTCAAAGAAGAAATTATGAATTTTGGGGTCGAGGTCATCTCCGGACGACTTTCCACCATGACAATATCACCCCTGCTATTTGAGGACATAGTGGAAAAACAAGATGGTGATCTGAGTCTTCAGAAAATAAAACAGGAGATCCTAGAAGGAAAGGGCGATGGTTTTCATATCGCCAAAGGGGGAGTACTCTACCTTAGGGATCGTCTATGTATCCCTAATGATCCGGAGCTTCGAAAGGAGATACTGGCAGAAGCTCACGGAACCCCTTATTCGATGCATCCAGGATCCACCAAGATGTATCAGGACCTGAAAGAGAAGTTTTGGTGGTCCGGTATGAAGAGGGATGTGGCTCAGCATGTTAGTACTTGCATGACTTGCCAGCAAGTGAAAGCAGAACACCAGCGACCCGGAGGAGTTCTGCAGCCACTCGCGATTCCGGAGTGGAAATGGGAAGACATCTCTATGGACTTTATTTCAGGGCTTCCCAGGACTACAAATGGATATGATGCGATTTGGGGTAATTGTGGACAGGCTGACAAAGTCTGCTCACTTCCTGGCAATCAAGATGACTGATTCAATGGAACAACTGGCTCAATTATATGTTAAGGAGATAATCAGGCTTCATGGAGTTCCCAAGACCATCATCTCAGATAGGGATGGTCGCTTTACTTCGCATTTTTGGGAGTGTGTTCAGAAGTCTCTCGGCACTAAATTATGATTTAGTACCGCCTTTCACCCTCAGACTGATGGGCAAACTGAAAGGGTGAATCAGTACTAGAAGACATGTTGCGAGCTTGTGCCTTGGATTTCAAAGGGAGCTGGTGTCGATATCTATGCTTGGCGGAATTTGCTTACAACAATAGCTACCAAGCTACTATCGGAATGGCACCTTATGAAGCGTTGTACGGGAGGAGATGTAGATCTCCGATCTGTTGGTACGAGGGTGGTGAAAAGAAGGAAATGGGGCTCACAACGGATGTCATTGACAGCACTACCCGAGCTATACAGAATATTCGACAACGGATAGAAACTGCTCAGAGCCGGCAGAAGAGTTATGCCGATGTCCGGCGTAGACCACTGGAATTTAATGTTGGAGATTTGGTGTTCCTGAAAGTGGCTCCTATGAAAGGGGTGACAAGATTTGGGAAGAAAGGAAAACTAAGTCCGCGTTATGTGGGGCCGTACTTGATCCTAAAAAGAGTTGGTAAGGTGGCATATGAGCTGGAGCTGCCTCCAGAGATGTCGGCCATCCATAATGTGTTCCATGTGTCAACGCTTAAAAAGTGTATCCCAAATATGGACTGAGTGATCGAGCCACAGACAGTACAAGTGCAGGAGAACCTAAGCTATGAAAGCAGACCTATCCAGATCTTGGATCGGGAAGTCAAGAAGCTAAGGAATAAGGAAGTACCCTTAGTCAAGGTTCTATGGCAAAGTCAACGGTTCGAAGAAGCCACCTGGGAACGCGAGGACGAGATGAGGCGCAAGTACCCGGAGCTATTCTAAGTTCGAGGACGAACTTTCACGAGGTATGGGGAATTGTAACGACCCGGAAAATTTTCTTAATATTTCTTTAAAATATTAAGCATGTCTAAATAATTTTCCGAGGGACCTAGAAGTATTGACATGAATTTTAGCCTAGAAATCCATGCCTTTTTCCAATTAAATTGAGGAAATGGGCACTAATGGACCTTATCTGGGCTTTCTAGTACCATGATTATTGGTGAATTTTAGGTAAAAATTTATAGAAATATAAAGGGATTTTAATGGAAATATTAACATAATTATGGGGATTTTTAGGGATTTTCGAAATATAAGGAAAATAAATAAAAATAAAATGGAAAAAATGTGCATGACCAAGGATTGAACCTTGGACCTCTTGTACAACCATGTATGCTTTAACCAATTCACCTAGCAAGGGAGTGCTATGAGGAAATGAAGTGGATATTGGTTAAGGTTTAGAAGAAGATGAAGGGTTATGAAGAGACTTTTCATTTACCTCCTTAATGGGTTATAAAGAGGGGGGTTTGGGAGTTACCTTCTTTCTTCCATCAATTGCATTTTCTCTCCTCCTCCTTCCTCATTCTAGCCGAACACCATAAGGGAGGTTTTCTCTTGGAAAAGCTCCACAAGAAGGTCTCATCACCAAGATCTAAAGGTTTTCCAAGGCTACAAGGGCAAGGGGTTCAAGTGTCCAAGGGATTTGCACTTTCCTTCTCTTTTAAGGTCTAAAAATCAAGATCAACCAAGGTAAGACTCCCTCACCTGTGGTATAATAGTTCCTTTTGGATTTTAGCATAATATGAAGTTGTTTGAGATTTTATGTTGGAAAAAAAGAAAAGAAGGCATGAACCCCACATAGGTTTCGGCCACTAGGGTTTTTGAGTCCATGATGATGCTAAAAATCTCTATTATGTTTTCTAATGTGTCCTCATGATGTTTAGAGATTAAATATAATTTTTGAGAATTTTTGGGGTACCCTAGGATCCCCTAGGGTTTCGACCATCTCATGAATCCATGGGTAGGGTTGAATCTAAACCCTCAAGCATGTATTTTGTGTATTATCATGATATAAGGGAGATTGAGGAGGGCTTATGTGAACTTTTACAAGGCTTTGTGACCCCCACAAGTTTCGGCCAAGTTGGATCTAGGGCAAAAAGTTAGGGATTCCCTCAAGCAAGGGTCCCAATGGCTTTATGGTAGAGTATGTTTGGTGTTAATGTTTGATTGGGGGTTTTCATGGAATTTTTCCATGCACCCATGGCCTTGTAGGGTTTCGGCCAGCACAAGGAAAGAGGGCTAAAGGTTAGGGACAACCCTAATTATGAGCCCTAATAGCCTCCCATGGTCTTATAAGTAAAGTATGGTTGGTTCTTTACCTTATGCTATGTTACATGTTAATTAAATGATGGAACCAATCCCTATAGGTTTCGGCCAAGCAAAGGAATGTAGGGTTTGGATGGAGTTAGGGTTTGAAGAATGATGATTTATGCTTTACCATGAAGTATATATATGTATGTACCAAGGTTCAAGCATGTGGTAGAACTTAAGTTACCTATAACCCTAACCTTAAGCACCATGTTTTATGTTTGTATGTTTATGATTGGATGCCATGCTTAATAGGGTTTAATTATGAATGTCTTATGTCCTATGCCATGTACTTGAATGGTAGGTGGTATGTTTATGGAAGTCTTACCTATGCAGGCTTGAGATAGATCCCATGCTTATATAGGAAGTGCAATGTTTACCTTATGTATCATGATCATGCAAGTTCTATGGATTAGGATAAATGTCTATGCAAATATGTCATGTTCAATGAATGTAATGCAATGTTTACCTTATATGCCATGATCATGCAAGCTCTAGGAATAAGAATGATGTTTATGAAAGTAGGTCATGTTCTATGATTGAAGATGCATGTTTGTTTATAAATGAAGATGCATGTTATGTTATGAATGAAAGTGCATGCTATGTTTTATGAATAAAGATGCATGCCATGTTATGAATGATGACACGGTCGATGGTTGACGGTACGACGGTACGACGGTCGTGAGATCGGTAAATGGGCCGGTAGACGGGCCGGGTCGTTACTCATGCTATGTTTATGAATGAAGATGCATGCCATGTTATGAATGAAAATGCATGCCATGTTTATGAATGAAGATGTATGCCATGTTTCATGAATCATAAAGCATGTAAAGTATTTTACTTTATGAATGGGCTTGTACCGGACCGAAGTATGGGTCTAAGGGATGGGCACCTTAAGAACGCCCCGGTTCTGGACTACCGACTATGCTGTCCACGGTTCTGGCACTACCGAAGCTGTGCAACAGGGATGGGCACCTTAAGAACGCCCCGGTTCTGGGACTACCGACTATGCTGTCCTTACCCTAGTAGGTCGGGGCTCGCTACCTCGTATCTACTTAGGGATGCGCGCTTATGATGTATGTATGTGGTACAAGCCGGGGACCCCCAATGATGATATGATTATGTTTAAGTATTTGAAAGTATT
This sequence comes from Boesenbergia rotunda, assembly GCA_024364735.1. Lineage (NCBI taxonomy): Eukaryota > Viridiplantae > Streptophyta > Magnoliopsida > Zingiberales > Zingiberaceae > Boesenbergia > Boesenbergia rotunda. The sequence continues at coordinate 21,442 of JAGFNQ010003905.1, forward strand.
TTTTAAAAAGTTAAGCATCCTTATATATATGCATTAGACTCATGCATTTATGTACTTCATTATGCCATGATAGTCATGTCTTATACTTATGGTTCGTGTCAAGAAATAAGCATGATAGTAAACGATGTATGCTCATGATTATGTTAAGAAGATGCCCTATGATATGATGGAAAGTAGGCTTATGTTTATGCCATACAGGTTAGTTCATGCTTTATGTTTATGTTTATGTTTAAGTTTTATGCCATGTATCATGCATGTTAAGAATGTTTCTTTATGTTTACGTTTTATGCCATGTATCATGCATGTTAAGAATGTTTCTTTAGATTTATGTTTATGCCATGTATCATACATGTTAAGAATGTTTCTTTAGATTTATGTTTATGCCATGTATCATGCATGTTCAGAATGTTTCCTTATGTTTATGGTTATGTCATGTATTAGGCCATGTTAAGTCGAATTACGTTGATGTCTATGTCATGTATTATGCTATGCGAAGTTGAATTATGTTCAGGATATGTTATGTATCATGCCATGTAAGTTTATTTATATTTATGTTCAAGCATAAAGTTATGTTTATGCTTCATGTGCTTATGATTAAGTGATGAATGGTTTTAGTGAGTAGGAAAGAGTCTTACTAAGCCTGTGTGCTTATAGTCTTATTTCCTTATACCGCAGATCACGCAAGGGGACTGTAAGGAAGCAGCAGGAGGGCAAGAATGCATGTGTGTGGTAGTGACTTGGCCAAGAAACCAATATATTTACTCGTTTTTTGCTAGAACTTTACCTTTACTACTTATGTGCTTGAATGGTGACTTATGAAACTTTATGACATGATGCTAAGTATGATATGATGCTAAGTATGAAAGTAATATGCCAAGTTCTCATGTCATTATGTTAAGAATGGTAGTCGGGCATATATGTGTAACTCTCAAAGTATTCCGCTGCCTTATGATGTCTACATGCCCCAAGTATGTTAACGTAACGCCGCTTTATGAAAAAAAAAAAGCGGGCGTTACAGCTGCTGCGCGACACCCCTCCAAACTATTCCACCTCCTAAAGTAAACACAAAACCCTAAGGAATACTTATATTTGCCCTTATCCGATTGGAAGTCTGTATCTGTATAACCTGTTGAGGCAATCTGTGGTCCGGAGTGACCAAGTGTTTTGATGTTTGTGCAAAGGGTTTAAGTTAGGTTTACCCTTGTGATCTCATATGTGTATGTTGAGTGTGCAGGTTGTACAGGTTACACATATGGACTTGACTGGACGACCTCGGTACGGTGAAGGGTGGCATGGAGACAAGCTGGAGGCTTGTGTGCGCACCTGAGGGACCTTGGAGAACAGGGACGATGAGCTGAGGGGTGCAGACTTCGACGCATGCGTGAAGGATGGCATGGAGGCAAGATGGAGGCTTGCGTGCATCCGAGGGACGGGAGCCGAAGATGAAGAGGGCGCGAAGGCAATAGTCGAGGTTGCGGATGAGGGGTCGGTCGAGTCGTGAGGGTACGAGTGCTATGTGATTATACTCGGGAAATCCTAGGGTTTGGGTGCGATGTGGAATATACTCAAGAAGGGTATCCTTAGGTGGGTGAGTAGACCAGCCGACTGGCCTGGGGGCAGTCGACTGATGAAACTCACAGAAGGGTCCCAGCCTGGGACCAGTCGACTGACCTGGGGGCAGTCGATTGGTAGGTGGCTGGTGAGTTGGCTGAGAATTCGAACGTTGGGGTGCAACGATCGAATTTCAGTGGCACCAGTCGACTGCCTTAGGGGCAGTCGACTGGTAGCGAGGGTTTCAGCCCGAGTCCTATTTAAAGAGGACTTCATGGTGGCTGAGATTCTTGACGAGTTTGGTCTTGGTTAAGGGCCAAACAGTAGTCTTTGTGCTCAGAGGTTCTCAAGGTGTTGTGGTGAGGTTTCTCCACCCACAAGGAGTGACGAGAGCTAGCCGGAGGTTATCCGGGGAGTGATTGTAACACCCCAAAATTTCCCATATGAAATATTATGAATTCATGAAACATAATTATTATGAAATTTTATGATGGGCTTGGCTTAATGGGCTTGGATGTGGGTTAGTGCAAAATGTAATAAAAAGAAGATGTAGAAAGGAGGAAGCAGGGATTGAACCTTGAACCTCCTAGTTGCACTAACAATGTCTTAACCATTGCACCAAGCCATGTTTCATGTTGAGAGAATAAGAAACATACTTATTAAAGCTAGGGAAGTGAAGAGACATGTCTCTTCATGGGAAAAGTATAAATAAGAGAAGGAGAGGTTGGAATAACTTCCTCTCTTCTTCTTCCTCACTCTCCCCACCGAAAATTCACTCTCCCCCTTTCCTTTTCATTTTTGAAAAGTAAACCCTAGGGTTCTAACCTTAGGGAATTGGAAGAAGAAGACCATCCAAAGATCTTGCCCTCTACTAGGGCCAAAGGTTCTAGAGAAGTGCTAGTAAGGAGAACACTCACCCTCCTTCAACTAAGGGTACCCTAAGGAGTAAGAGAAGGAGAAATTCAAGCGAAAGGATGTAAGTATCCCCTCGCCTGCAGTGTAATAGTTGCTGTATGATTCTTCTTCTTGTTGTTTTCGAAATTAGGGGTTTCTCCCCTTGTGTGACTTTCGGCCAACCTCAAAGAGGAGGCCTTGGTTACTGCATGGGAAGATCCCTTGGAATTTAGGGTATACTTATATGTTGTTTCCCTTTAAAATGTTATGAACAAAACCCTAAGGTTTTGCCCTTATGTAGGTTTTGGCCACCCCTTAAGGGAAAGCCTTGGTTACTCCTTGAGGCATAAGGAAACCCCTTGGAATTTAGGGTATACTTATATGATGTTTTCCTACATGTTGTGGTGACAAAAATTAGGGTTGAACACCCTATAAGGTTTCGGCCAAAACATGAAGCAAAGAGGGTTTAGGGTTGTATGATTTTCTATGATGTATCCATGTTTAGTAGTGTAGACAAAGTGTTTGTGTAAATGTTTGTGTGAAACCTAAGTTCAAGAACCCTAGTTTCCCTACCCTTGACTTTTGGCCAACCCTAGGAGAATTAGGGTTTAGGGTGCATGATTATCCTAGGATGTATTCTTGGCTTAATATGTTGCATAATGTGTATGTGAAGGTTAAACAACCCTACGAGACATGATTATGTTTAGTAAGATGATATGTATATGCATGAGATGTCTAAATGAAATGCTTGATTGAAAATCTTAATGTTTCCTAGCATGTGATATTCGGCCAAGGCATGAGCATTAGGGTTGTGAAGGTTGATTACTCCATGATGTATGCTATGCTTAGTATGATACATGATATATATATATATATGTGATTCTTGTATGGGATATTTGATGTCAAAACAATCTAAGCTACCCTACCCTTGATTTTCGGCCAAACCCTAGGTTTAGGGTTAGGAAGGGTTAAATTAAACCATGAAGCAGGTTATGATATGAGTATGATTGATGTGACCAATTTTGTCATATATAAGTATGTGTAAGTGTTTGAAAAGTGATGTATGTATGAGCATGTTTATATAGCCCATGAGGCACCCTTTATGAACTGCATGTGATGTGTATGATAAAATGCTTGAAAGGATACTCCATTAAGTATGGGATCAAGAGCACCCCTTAAGTTGTGTGGTATGTCCCTACGGGATCATGAGCACCCTTGAAGAGTGGTGTGTCCCTTAAGAGTGGATTGGAGTACTCCTTAGCATATATGTAAAAGCATGATAAGTATTTTACTTTAGAAGTTGTGTACCCGACTCGGAAGGGTGTCGTTAAACAAATTCGGGGTGCATGTTAACGTAAGGTCATGGCTCCGGTAGGACGGAAGGGTCCTGCTCTAATTGATTGGTGGCTCGCTACCCCAATTCATTAGGGAACGTGCAATAGGTAACGCGCGATATGTGGTACACAACTGGGCCCAATATGATATGGATGTATTTTTAAGTAATACCTTTATGGAATTATTTTGAAAACATTCATTGAAAACATTTATTATATGTGAAGGGTATGCTTAAGGTACTTTATACTGCATGCTTAGAAACTTGGTTGTTTAGTATGCTTTGATGAACTCATGCTTATGATTTGTTATGTGTACATGTTGTATTCTTTCGTATGGATTTTGCGAGTAAGACAGGATCCTTACTAAGCATTTGTGCTTACTAGTTTATGTGTTGTCTTATGCTGCAGATAAGGGTAAGGAACACTTAAACTAAAGGAAGAGGCAGGAGGCTGAAGATGTGTGGGGTGGTGGCTCGGGAAAGAAAGATCATTATATCTACATTACTATGTTTATGATGATGTTTTCTTCAACAATGAATGCTAGTGATTAGATTTGATATTGCATGATAATGATTACACTTAGAATTCTCTTATACTTGATTTTAGTTGGTTATGTTGTGAGCTTGAAATAATATGTGAATCTATCATGTTATAGAATAACTATTGATTAAATATTTCCAATGATGTTCTAATGATTCAAACATGATATTTGATTTACATGCACTGACTAGCATGCTTAGCACTTGTAAATATCACTTGATAATTTTAAGACAAGCATGCTTAGTAGTTAGTCCTTGCACTCTTGCTTTCATTGTATGTTAAAATTTTATTATATGAATGAATGACTAGTACGTAACCCCGCCCCGAGAGTAGATATAAGGGCGGGCGTTACAGTGATCCACCGACGGATTCTTCGATTAGTCACCCGGCCGGGGTGGATACCAAGTAAATTCTCTTGTTAGCGTTGTTTGTTTTCTTTATTATTGTTTCCGCTGTGCAACTAACAACGCAGGTACAAGAAAGATCCGAGAAACGCTATTCACCCCCCCCTCTAGCGTAAGAATCGATCCTAACAATTGGTATCAGAGCGAGGGACCGCTCTCAATTGGACTAACCGCCGAGGGAGCACACGCTAGAGGAGAAAACAATGGAAGACAAGTTGGGTGAAGATATCTACACTACGCCGGCCTACGACCATGAGGATTTTAGCTATTGAAAAGCGAGAATGGAAACGTGGTTTAGCATGGAGTGGAGTGCTTTATGATGATAAAGGAGTCTTTCAAGATTCCAAGGGATAAGCACGGGAAGAGGCTTAGACCTAGATATTGGAATCAAGAACAACAAGATCAAGCAAAAGCAAATGAAAAGGTACTTAGTATTTTAGTAAATGTTTTACCTAATAATATTTTGTGTCGTGTAGGAGAATATCAAAATGCACATGATCTATGGAGAAAGATAGAAGAAATTTATGAAAATCCTACACGAGATCAATTAGTGGAAGAGGCCGAGGAGGTAAACTCAATAGCCCAAGAAGAGAAGAAAATGGAAGAAGAAAATGAGAGGTCCTCCACCTCATCTGGAGAAGAAGAAGAAGAAGTATCAATTTCAAGAATTGAGGGGGAGGAGAGACCCTCAACCGTACCGGATCAAGAGGAGGCATCCACATCATCAGAAGTTGAAGAAGAAGTCCCAACCTCAACCAAAGCCAAGAAAAAGAAACACATCACATACTTTGGGTGTAATGAAAAGGAACACTATAAGGATAAGTGTCCAAATCGAAAGGTAAAGGAGGTAAGTCCTACACTCAGTTCAATTCCGGTTAAATCTAATGTGAAGTGTAGGATTGGAGAAGCTCAAGAGAAAAGGAAGAAAATCCGATGCTTCACATGTGAAGAGCTAGGGCACTATCACACCAAGTGCCCTAGAAAAGGAGAATTAAAGAAGATGGAAAAGTTGAGAAGATGGGAGAAGGAGGAGAGAAAGAGAAGAAGCTTCTATCAAAGGGGAACGTTAAGGGTAAGGGAGGTAATTCGTAACCCTAGATTTAAATGTAATTCAATTTCAAGTTCCTCAATGCATGATAAAAAGTAGAATTAATCATTCATCTATGTATGCTAACTTTCATGAAAAATGTTTAATGGTGCATAATTTTGGTTTCAAATATAATGATAGGACTAGGGTTGACAAGGTAGATCAAAACCCTAGGAAGAGCATGTATAATGATAGACCTGTTAGTGATATGAGAGAAGTGTCCTAAGGCAATCGCCTTATGATTGTAAACATTTATTTTAATAAATGAAAATTCACTATTTGAGTATACATGTTTGTGTATTTGATTGGGATCTTAAACTCATCTACTGAATGTCCGCAATACAATTCACAGCATAAGAGAATTTGTGATGAGATCACAACTAGTGATTATCTCTACATGTGCAATTGTGAAGTATTGAAAATATCCCTAGTCGATGAATTGATAAAAACGGACACTATCAATTCTGTTGAGACTAGCATGGGTTATTCTCTAATCAGCTGATTCTCACTGGCTGGTGACATTGGGATGTCCGGAGATAAACATGGATGCTAGTTAAGGGAACTAGTTCATTGGAGTGACTAGCTGTAAAACTTCATATGGTAATCTATATAGATATGTCAGTGAAGTTCTTACTGCAGCTTAAGTGCGATGTTCCTTTGACTTGCGGCGTTCAAGTCATCTTGGTCATGGAGACTTATACTTTAACATCTTAAGCAAGCATCTCCAAGGAGGTGTGGACCCAGGATGATTGGGTATAAGCCGAAGTGCCCGAAGATGTTTGAACAGCCTACAAAGGATTCACCACTCCTTGCGACGAGATGTATACCCTAGCCTATCGTCGGATTGTTACTCAAAGCCTCTGGCCAGAGCATGTCATGTTTAGAGTATGAGTCTCTTAAATACATGAGAGTAATTAGAAATCCAAAGGACGAGAAAGACACTACTTGGGCTAGGTGTGACGTAGTCAGCCTAGTGGGGACTGACACACACAGATCATGTCCTGAACCAAGTGGGTATAAGATGGTTAAGGGAATGGGGCACGATTCATTAGAGCTGCTGAAGGATTTCGGAATTACTTCTGAGGTCAAACCGTTGATCTTTCGATTAATTGGGGGTCATGATGTACTACTAGGTGCCACTCATGACCGTTCTATAATTGGTTAATTATAGACGGCCAACATAAATCGAAAGCCTATTTAGTCACACGCACTACGAGTAATCCGAGGGATTTAAAACGAGTTGAAAATTAGATTTTCCAATTAAGAGAAATAAGTCGAATCTGAGTTAATCAGAGGCGCAACAGAAACTTAAAATGGCTAAGTCTTTTGAAGGCTTATTGGGCGAATTAAATGAGTTTAATTCGCGATCGGTTCGGCTCGGTTTGGCCGGCCAAAGAGGGTGTTAACCCCCTTTGGTTTGGCCGGCCACAACAAGGGGAAGAAACCAATTTATTTGGTTTAATTAATAAAATAAATCTAGCGCGATTTGTTTTATAAATTATGGATAAATAAATTTGTATAAAGAAATTTATATAAATAAATTTATAGAAATTTATTCTTTTTATGGAAATTAAAATGATCCATGGAATGGTTTATTTTAATTTTATAAAATCAATTATGAATTGATTTTTTCATAATAAGAAAGTTTATAAATTTCTTATAAAATTTATTCCATAATTAAAGGAGAGAAGTATTTGTTTTATTATAAAGTTAGTTATAATAAAACTAGGCATAACGGAATTATTCATAAGAAATATTATAAGATAAATTTCTTATGAAAATTAATTCCGTTAATTCCGTTAAGAGAGAGACTTGGCAAGGGAGAAACAACTATATAAGGAACCAAAGGCAAGCCTTGAATTCCTAATCAATTAATCAAGAGATTAGTTGCTCTCTCTCTCTCTCTACATGCCTCTCTCTCTCTAGGGCCGGCGCCCCTCTCTCTCTAGGGCCGGCTCTCTCTCCTCCCCTAGGGCCGGCGCAACTCCCAAGGTTGGCGTGAGCTTCATCCACCAAGACGACCTCGGAGAAGAAGAAGCGGATCACATCTCCTTCCTTCTCGGAATTTAGATTCCGTCTCTTGGTGGTTAGATTCCTTTCTTCTCTCTTAATCTTCTAGTTGTGCCTTTAGAGAATCTAGTAGTTCTCGTCGGCACAAAACTCGTGGCTTTGCGAAGTCATCCCGAAGAGAACTCGGCGTGGACGCGAATAGAGGTGAAGCTTCCAAGGGACGCTACGGTTGGATCTCGTCCCTTTTCTTCGAGTTACGGGAGGTACAAAGTAAATTAGTTTACTTTTCCGCAAAGTTTTATTTTATGATCATGTCCACACACCATAAGGTTGCATGCTAGATACGTGGTTAGAATAATTTGAGAAATTATTTTATGCTAATTCTTCCGCTGCACGTAAAAATTTAAAATTTTACGAACACGTATCATTGTCAACATGCACCCGGTCCCAACAAGACCCAAGACCTCTAGATTTAAGGATCATGGCACTAATCCCAAGAAAGGAAGGAATGTGCCTAGAAAGGTGGTTAGGCCTAGGAATATCCAAGATGGGCATATGGGTTCTAAAGTTAGAACTCTAGAAAGGGAAAATCAAGTCTTGAGGGCAAGGCTTGATACATTAGAAAAGGCCCTAGAAAGATTCACGGTTGAATCTAAGGGCTTAGACATGGTGTTGGGTAGCTTAAAACCCAACTACGATAGATCGGGTTTGGGATACCGGTCTAAGACCTCTAAGGAAAATGAAAAGAAATATGCTGGGGAAGCATATACTCATGGCAAGGAGGGTAAGTCCAAGAATGACAAGAGGGTGCCATGAAAAGGTAGAAAGGGTGACTTGACCAAGGACAAGGTGTCCAAGGTTAATAAGGTCCAATTTGTAGGCCAAGAATCACCGGAGGCTCGCCAGTGTGGTTTAGTATGGGTTAAGTCACCTAGGGAGGTGGCTAAGGCTCAGAGCTGAAGGGGGAGCTCTAGGAGCCTTTGGAGTCCATGGTAAATAGATCTCAAGAGTTTCTCTCTTAGGAAATTGGGTGAAATGTGTCAAAAAGGGTTGGAAGACTTAGGTAAGTCTTAATCCTAGGTTTTGGCACACTAAAAACGGGATTTAGGGAGAAAAAGAGTGAAAATGGTATTATAATTGAAAGAAATTGGGATTAATGTGAAAATACCATGTAACTTGATGCTACTAATGGATTATGAATGAGTATGGGAAGAAGCATCAAGGTGAGATCCAAATTAGAACTTTGAGCTAAGGTTTTAATGATACACTTTAGGATAAGTGGAGTTTTGTGCCAATCATGGGATCCAAAGTACATTTGTTTGGAAACGTATTTTTTCCATGTAAACATTGGCTCCACAAATCTCCACACAAAATTTCAGAATTTTTGAAGATTTGTAGAATTTCTTAGGCATTTCTGAAATCAGGCTAAAATCTAAAAATCAGATAGCAGGTGACTGCCAATTTGGCAGTCGACTGCCCCAAGAAGAATTTTAGCCCAAAAATATTCTGTGAGTTTTAGCAGGTGACTGCCCTAGGGGCAGTCGACTGGTCCATAGATTTCAGAATGAAAGCCATATTGCATAGTAAGAGATGGCGAAATTGGAATATTGGATATGGATTTGGATTGAAAGTTTTGATTATGATTTCATATTCCTTGAAGTAAAGTGTTGTCTCATGATTTAATGGTGATTATATAAAATAAGGCAATGTGAATATCATGGAATCTAAGGAAAATTTGTGAGGGCTTTAAATTCAATAATAAATGCTTGATGAATGAAAAGGAAAGCATTGAGGACGACTCCATGTGTTAGATTATAAGTGTGATTCTTGAGAAACAAATGGAATTATGGATGGATTTCAATATTGATACCATGTTTAGGAAACTAGGATTTGTACCAAAAGTCAAGCATATTTGTGGTTTTCATGAAATCATATTTTTCTAGGATAGGATATATCCTAGCAAATGTGCTTGCAAATCCGTTAGATTTTTTTTGTGGTGATGAGTTCTTTTTGACACTAGGGCAAAGGTTGCTTGGGAGCAATCCTTTAATGGTGTCCAAGGGGGAAGAACTTGGGTGTTGGGTTGGGTATAACTCAACATGATATTATGGTGTTAAGTTGGGTAGAACTTCACCATGGAAGAATGAAAATTGGAGAAGGCATAGGTTAAAGGGGGAGGTTGCCCTTTTGGTTTGCTTTGATTTTCATAAGAAAACTTTTGAGTTTTGTGCCAAACTTGGGAATGGTGAGGGATACATAGTGAAATGTATTTTTCCTAAGTAGGTATGGGTTCCACAAAGTTGTCTACGAAATTTGGGAATTTTTGGAAATTTATGAAATTTCTGGCGCATTTTTGAAAATGTCCAGAAAATATGATATTCAGAGTATCAGTCGACTGCTACTGTTGGCAATCGACTGCCCAGGGCTGATTTGGGTATCAGCAGCTGGGTTGGTGTCCAAATGATAAGAAACAAGTATATGGGGGTCAAGTACAGTAAGTTTGGAATCATTGAGGATTAATAGAACCGATAATTGGGATATTATTGGGTTCTTTTTGATGTTAGGCAAAGGGGGAGAAGTGTTGGGTTTAAGTTGGAAACCAAACTTACCTTTGCAAGAAACCCTAGGTTTAGGGGGAGCTAAGATTAAGGGGGAGCATGTTTGCTCCATTCTTAGCGTAAGGGGAACCATGGAGAGGTTCTTAAAAAGCCTTTGTAAGTCCAATGTAAGGAGAGCTTGGGAGAAGCTTTAAAAAGCCCATTTTAGTGAGAAATTCCTAACTTTGGGGAGTTAGGTGTGGAAAAACCTAACTTGGAGGGTTAGGTGTGAAAAAGTCTTAGCTTGGAGGGCTAGGTGTGAAAAATTCTAACTTTAGGGTTAGGTGTGGGATGCCCTGGGATAGGATCCATTTTGCATTGTATATGCATTCATTTAGCATGGTTTTTGCTATTGACTACTATCTTGCTTTCCCTAACTTAAACGTATTGCCAAACATCAAAAAGGGGGAGATTGTTGAGGTAATCTGTGGTCCGGAGTGACCAAGTGTTTTGATGTTTGTGCAAAGGGTTTAAGTTAGGTTTACCCTTGTGATCTCATATGTGTATGTTGAGTGTGCAGGTTGTACAGGTTACACATATGGACTTGACTGGACGACCTCGGTACGGTAAAGGGTGGCATAGAGACAAGTTGGAGGCTTGTGTGTGCACCTGAGGGACCTTGGAGAGCAGGGACGATGAGCTGAGGGGCATGGACTTCGAGGCATGCGTGAAGGATGGCATGGAGGCAAGCTGGAGGCTTGCGTGCATCCGAGGGACGGAAGCCGAAGATGAAGAGGGCGCAAAGGCAATATGCGAGCCTGCGGTTGAGGAGTCGGTCGAGTCGTGAGGGTACGAGTGTTGTGTGATTGTACTCGGGAAATCCTAGGGTTTGAGTGCGAAGTGGAATGTACTCAGGAAGGGTAACCTTAGGTGGGTGAGTAGACCAGCCGATTGGCCTGGGGGCAGTTGACTGATGAAACTCACAGAAGGGTCTCAGCCTGGGACCAGTCGACTGCCCTGGGGGTAGTCGACTGGTAGGTGACTGGTGAGTTGGCTGAGAATTCGAACGATGGGGTGCAACGGTCGAATTTCAGTGGCACCGTTCGACTGCCCTAGCGGCATTCGACTGGTAGCGAGGGTTTCAGCCCGAGTCCTATTTAAAGAGGACTTCGTGGTGGCTGAGATTCTTGACGAGTTTGGTCTTGGTTAAGGGCCAAACAGTAGTCTTTGTGCTCAGAGGTTCTCAAGGTGTTGTGGTGAGGTTTCTTCACCCACAAGGAGCGACGAGAGCTAGCCGGAGGTTATACGGGGAGTGATCCACCGACGGATTCTTGGATTAGTCACCCGGCGGGGGTGGATACCATGTATATTCTCTTGTTAGCATTGTTTGTTTTCGTTATTATTGTTTCCGTTGTGCAACTAACAATGCAGGTACAAGAAAGATCCGAGAAACACTATTCACCCCCCCTCTCTAGCGTAAGAATCGATCCTAACATAACCCATAGGGAATTGGTGTTCCCGGTAAACCAGTTTATAATCCTTAGTCCTTTCTCAGGCACTAATATATGCTTTTACCGCAATCCAATTTCCTTAACCTGGGTTACTCTGATATCTGCTAACCATGCCCACGGCAAAGCAGATATCCTGTCTCGTTTTTAGCACACCTGAGGCTTCCTTCAGCCGATGCATAAGGAACCGCCTTCACCTGCTTTATCTCCTTTGATGTTCTAAACATATCTCCTTAGATAGAGTAGCTCCACAGCTGAAAAGTACAAAACTTTTCTTGGAGGTTTCCATGCTAAAATGAGCTAGGACAGCGTCTCTGTATGATGCTTGGGACAAGCACAACATCCTTTTCTAGTGTTCCCTTAGAACTTTGATCCCAAGGATGTGTCCTGCTTGTCCTAAGTCCTTCATATTAACTGTTTGGACAACCATACCCTTATGTCTGATAATACTTTGGATTGTTGTCAACTAACAAAATATTATCTACATATAGTACAAGTATACCACTACGTTACCATCACATTTCTTACATACACAAATCGCATCCGTCCTTTGAACAAATCTATATGACTGGATTATCTCTTCAATGCGGATGTTCCTTGTCATAGGTCCAGGGATCTTGATTCATGGTCGCCAGGGACCAAGTCCGAAGACTCTCCCAAGAACATGAATCATTCAGGTTGACTAACAACCCTCCCACTACGACGAGGCACTACCTGTGTATCTTCTGTGACACGCGGTGCAGTGACTTGTCACTACAAGAAAAAATGTTTTTAATGACATTGAAAAGTGTCATCATATATCACTTATACTGATATTTTTGATATAGTGACATTAAGTTAAAATGTCCTCTATAGTGATGTCGTTTAAAGTCTTATCACTTATGACAATTCTTAATGTCACTATAAAATACAAATAGTGACAACACTAATAGCATAAATAATTATTATAGTGACAAAAAATAGTGTCACTATAAGATTTATAATGACATTTATATATGTAGTTTTATTATAGTAATGATGACAAATTTATATGTCCTTTAAAATTATTTATCAAGACAATTATAAGTGTCTTAAATTTCATTTATAGTGACAATTTTTAATGTCACTATAAAATAAAAATAGTGACAAAACTAATAGCATGAATAATTGTTATAGTGACAAAAAATAATGTCACTATAAGATTTATAATGACATTTATATTTGTTATTTTATTATAGTAATATTGGCAAATTTATATGTCCTTAAAAATTATTTATCAAGACAATTATAAGTGTCTTGAATTTCATTTATAGGCATAATAAAAAATATCACTAATGATAGTTTATTATGACATTTTGAAATGTCTTCATATGAGTTTTATAATGATATTTTTATCTACATGATTTGGTGTTCTATTGTGACATAAAAAATATCATATATTAATAAATATCTCACCCATTTTCAATATTTTCATGATATAAATATTTACACATATAACTAATTAACATAAACACAAATAAAAAATTTAATTTGAAATTAAAGTGCTAATCAATAATTGCCAATTTTTTTGCAATACAAAACTGTCAAATTAGTCACTTCAAAAAATATCTATGTACTAATTACAATCACAAATGTACCCAATGTATTTAGTTTAAAAACTAGTACAAAATTAAGTCTCTCCTAAAGCCTAAAGCAAAACATAACCAAACTTCGAAACTTTAATGCATCTTCAATCTTCAACCATCACATCTTAAATAAAATCCAATATTCATGTGACCTAAAAAAAATCATATATTAATTAGTTTGTGTAAATGAAATAAAATTAAAGAAGTATATAATAAAGAAAAAAATATATATAATCTAGATCTAGATGAAGCACATATAGTGAGATAGAAAAATAATCAAATATTCAAATATAAAACTACAAGCAGCAATGAGATTGGAAAGAATAGAACTACCAATTAGTGAATTGAAGTACAACACACCATCAGATAAGAACAATGCATATAGCAACATCTATAAATAAATGATTATTTAAGCTTTGAATTGCACAATCAAAAGAATTATATATAGTAACAATTTCCAATCGTACATGTTGAGGGAACTTGAAAGGTTTGCATGTGGGTCCAATCATTTGTTTAACACATGTTAACTGATAACCTTCTCGACAACCAACAACTGTGCAGCGTATTTCATCTCCAGGAAAGATAGGCCTATTACACATCCGACAATCAACCTGTAAAAGCCATGCATAAGTCTGCTATATGCCTAGAAACAAAGTGATCAGAAATCCAGATGCAGATAGAAGACAATCTAGTTGCTCTGAAAAACCATAGTCAAATATACAATGTTTTTAGAATTTTTTTGTTATGATTATTATAAGAACAACCTGCTATTGAAATCATATTATCAGTACTGAAAACTTGCTAAATAGTATCAATAATGTAATACTGCAAGCCAATAATTTGCATACCTGAAAGATTAACTCTTTAGTTTGCTCCAAATAAGCATCAAGTGTTTCCTCTGGCATTGAGAAGATACAAGATGCCCCATGATTTATGCTAGAACTCATAGTATATGTAGCTTTTTAGAAGAAAATAAAAACATAATTGTCAGGGTAATGTTGATTAAAATTCTGGCATTTCAAGGAAAAGGAAGCTAACTTATTTTTACATGCTATTCACTTACTGATGACGAAAATGTAAATATATGAGAATTATATGGACAAACTGCTAAAACTTTTGGACCAACAAAATCTTTCACTATATTACTAGTTTAAAATATTGAGAATGCTCCAACATGGTAGATCTAAAAAGTGTGTGTGTCATCTTTTTCCATAATTTTAAACGGATAGATTGAAATTTTGCACAAGAAGAATACCAATGCTAAAATTAATAATACTAGCACAGGATAAAAGCATCTCATAAATTAAATTCTACTAACCATGTTTGATTGATATGGACTGAGGAACCAAAAGAAACATATCAATTGAGCCTTGAGATATGTATAAATAATGGAAATCCTTTTATTTGCACATAATCTCGATAAAGGATAGTAATAGATTGCCCCAAACTAATTTACCATCTCATTCCTCATGTGAAGCAATGGTTGAACAATATCCAATGAAGATGGAAAAAGTAAATAAATTCTCACTGATTACTAATAGATGAAAAGCCAACAAGTTCAATCTATCCATCCAAAATGGCTTGTACAATGTGCCCAGCCGATTCGATTGATATAAGTGATCTGCTTGGCCATTTGCTTCAGTCCTCGACCCAAAGTACTCCGAGCCCAAAATACTCATAATGCTCCATGATTTGCACTTTATGTTAGATAGTTCCAAACATGTTCCTTTCTTTTTCACTAATTCAAGCATAGTAAATTCTCATCCTTCTCACAGGCCACAAAGTGTTCTTGGTGAAATAATTGAATACAAATTTCTCAGTAATCATCAGTGCATGTTTAAGTAATCATCTTATCTTTTAATACGAATCTGTATGGAAGAAAGTACCTTGCTGCTGTTATCATTACTGCACATGCTGCGCACTATCTGGAGAGGACTAACCAAGTAATCTATGGTGGTGGTGATGGCTGCCAAAGGTGGTCACTGATGATAAAGAATGTTGCCGTGTTTCTGTCATGTGAAGGATTGCTCATTTGTGGGGAGGAAGGACAAAGAAAGCTGATAACCTGCAGCAGCACTGCTCATGTGCGAGGGAAGGCAAAGTTTGAGTTGATGTTACAGAAAATGCTGCTCCATGTTGCAAATTAGGTGCCCTAGCATATTTATACAATAGCTTATAGATTTAAACATACAAAATTCAGAAGAGCAACTGAACGAAGAGCAAAAGTAAAGTTTTAATGGTTTAGGTGAGATGTTAGATTTTTAAAATTTTGCTCCATTTCTTTTTGTAGTTGCACACACCATAACCAAATTGGACTGGTGCAAGAAAGTCATTTGAACTTTAAAAACCACCAAATAATATCACCAAGTCACCAAGTCAAACTCATTTGAACTTTAAAAGAACTATATTATGAGTTTGTTCAACCATAATGAGTGTACAAGAATGTGAATGAGGGTAAACATCACAAGAAAAAAAGTCTAAGACTAGAAGGTTGTTCAGAAGAATAAATACATACCTGTGACCAAACCATAACACCCACGATTGCTAATCCAAGGCAATTAAAGGATTGAACTGTAAGAGACATAAACAAGCATGTTTATCCAGCACTCGACTTGCCTAGACCCCATGTTTAGAGGATTGAACTGTAAGGAATTTAAAGGTAATATCTAATAATACTATGTCAACCCTTTTATGATGAAGCACATGTAGTGTGAAGATAGAAGTATGATAATTATATATATATTTCCTTCATCCTCAACTACTTCAAAAGAGTTTTTTAAAAAGTAAAAGTAATAACTTTTCTTGCACTTGTTCTACATCAGAAAGTAATTAACCTGAGCAGCCCACGATGGAATTTTCATCTAAACTTCAAAACAGAAGCTCCACAAGCAACAGACATAGAAGTCATAGGCTCTGTTGGATACAACTTGCTTTTGTGAAAATCTGGAAGAGAATGAACTAGCTAATTTTTCTCAATAAGTTCACTTTTAATGTGGCTTTCTAGTTGCTGCAGATAAGTAGAAAACAACATAAGGACGGTAATTTAACCAAATCACAAAATGAACAACAATCTAAGCTTTTACCTGATCATCAAAACATGATTGTGCACTGCCTAACACAAGGAGTGAAATGTGTGCTGAACTACTAGTAACAAGATCACATCGCATGGTAACAACACCGTGAGAGTGTGAGCCAGCTTGCAGTGGAGGAGGTGCAACACTGTCAGAAACATTAGGATAATCCACCAGTCAGTAGCAATGGCAAACATCTTATATATTAGAACTTCCAACACCCCATATCTTCAAGACTCCCTCATTTGCCTAAAACAATTAGAACTCGACTTACCATGACTTTCAATGCCTAGAGACCATTTATCCAGCACTTCCTCCACTACCCAATGTCAGTCACTCTTACTTACCAAGACTTCCACTTGTCTGGTCTTAGGTCCAAATTAGCCTAGTAGGACTTTCAATCCTGCCAATTTGTGAATCAACGTAAGTACATAATTTCCATCCATCTTAAACTTTAGAAAGAAAGAGTTAATGTAACACTGAGATGCTCTTGATATATATTAAATATATAGTAGAAATAGACAATCTCTACCTCATGGGGAACAAGAGGATGAAAGTCAACTGTAGCGAAAAAACCTGGCATGCCTTTTTGTACATAATGAACATCTAAATATCTGACACGACTTCTTAAGGATTCTTGAAATTGTTGTAAATCCAAGAGCTAATAGGAATCAATATTGAAGGAGGCTACCTGAGAAGGTGTTATATCGAATATTAAGTGAGCCTCACTTTCTATTCCTTGGGCACAAACACATGAAAAACCTTTTCCAATCCACGCAGTTGATCTTGAAACAGCCTCAACTGTAACGCCCGCCCTTATATCTACTCTCGGGGCGGAGTTACGTACTAGACATTCATATAATTAAAAAAAAAAATTCATAAAAGAAAAACATAAGTGCTAAGCATATTCATCGGTACATGCAAATTATCTATCATGCTTTAATCATCCTTTAAGAACATAGTCATATGTTTCCATGCATAATATTAATTCATGAAATTGTATCTAAGGAAATCTAGAACCTCATGTGAAATATCTTAAATAAAAGTTATCCTATAACATGCCAGGTTCACAAGTAGTTCATCTCATAACTGAATCAAATATAAGAGTAATCACTAACATTCTTTATCAAGAAACATTAACATAAGCATATTAAAGTAGATATAGAATTATTCTTTCCCGAGCCACCACCTTACACATCTTCAGCCTCCTGCCTCTTCCTTTAGTTCAAGTGTTCCTTACCCTTATCTGCAACATAAGACAACACATAAACTAGTAAGCACGAATGCTTAGTAAGGATCCTGTCCTACTCGCTAAAACCATACGAAAGCATACAACATGTACTCATAACAAGACATAAGCATGAGTTCATCATAGCATACTAAACATCAAAGTTTCTAAGCATGCAGTATATAGTATTTTAAGCATACCCATCACATGTAATAAATGTTTTCAATGAATGTTTTCAAAACAATTCCATAATGGTATTACTTAAAAATACATCCATATCATATTGGGCCCAGCTGTGTACCACATGATGCGCGTTCCCTAATGAGTTGGGGTAGCGAGCCACCAATCCCATTAGAGCAGGACCTCTTACGTCCTACCGGAGCCATGACCTTACGTTAACATGCACCCCGGATTTGTTTAACGACCCCTCTTACGAGTAGGGTACACAACTTGCAAAGTAAAATATTTATCATGTCTTTACATATATGCTAAGGAGTACTCCAAATTCACTGCTTAAGGGACACCCACTTTTTCAGGGTGTTTCTGATCCCATAGGGACACACCTCACAACATAAGGGTGTTCTTGATCCCATACTTAGTGGAGTATCCTTACAGGCATTTCATTATATATATCACATGCAATCTCATCATATCACATGAAATCTCATAAGGGTGCCCCATGGGCCATAAGACATGCTCATACATACATCGTAATTCAATCACTTAAACATACTTTAGATATGACAAGATTTGGTCACATAGATCATACTCATATTATAGAAAGTGGTAGCATGCTAACAATTAAAGTTTTCAATATCAAACATTTCATTCAAACACCACCTGCATATACATATCATAGGAAGTGGTAGCATGCTAACAATTAATGTTTCAAATTAAACATTTCTTTTAAACACCACATGCATATACGTACAATTATCCCCAAACATAAACATGTCTCATAGGGTAGTTTAATCTTCACAAACCCTAATCTAAGGGGTGTGGCCGAAACTCAAGGTAGGGAGAAATTAGGGGTTTTTTTGAAATGAAACATTCACACAGACCTTTATACAACCACATTGTTTACAACATCATACAATGTACTAAACATGAATATATCATAGGATAATCCAACCCTCACAAACCCTAATTCCATGCTTTGACCGAAAGTCATAGGGTAGGGATATTAGGGTTTTTTTTAAAACATTCACACAGGCATTTATACAAACACCTTACAATACACTAAGCATGGATATACATTATAGGATAATTCAACCCTCACAAACCCTAGATCCCATGCCTTGGCTGAAACCCATCCAAACGCTAAACCTTAGTTTTTTGTCATCACAAAATGAAGGGTCACAACATATGTGTATACTCTAAATCCCAAGGGTTCTTCTCATGTATTTAAGAGTAGCCCAAGACTTCCCTTTGGAAGTGGCCGAAACTCACTCAAGAGCAAACCCTAGGTTTTATTTACAACATATTGAAGGATACAACATACACCTATACCCTAAGTGCCAAGGGTTTACTTATGTACCAAAAAGTAACCAAAAGCCTTCCCCTAGGGGGGTGGCCGAAAGTCATTCAAGTGAGAAGACCCCCATTTTCGAAATCAACAAGGAGGAAACATACAAGAACCATTACACTGTAGGCGAGGGGATACTTACATCCTTTCGCTTGAATTTCTCCTTCTCTAAAATCTTAGGGTGCCCTTGGTTGAAGGAAGGTGAGTGTTCTCCTTCCTAGCACTTCTATAGGACCCTTGGCTCTAGTAGAGGGCAAGGTCCTTGTAGAATTCTTCTTCCTTCCAATTCCCTAGGGTTAGAACCCTAGGGTTGTGTTTTTTCGAACTTGAAGAAGGGGAGAGGGCTCTTGGTTTTCGAAAAATGAAGTGAGGAAGAAGAAGAAGAAGTGTAACTTCTTTTCCCTCTCTTATTTATACTTTTATCATGAAGAGACATGTCTCTTCACTTCCCTAGCTTTAACAAGCATGTTTCTTATTCTCTCAACAATAAACATGGCTTGGTTCATTGGTTATGATATCGTTAGTGCAACTAGGAGGTTCAAGGTTCAATCCTTGCTTCCTCCTTTCTATATTTCCTTTTTGCACTATTCCACATCCAAACCCATTAAGCCAAGCCCATCATGAAATTTCATAGTAATAATTATGTTTTATGAATTCATAATATATCATAATATTTCATAATAATATTTCATTAATTTCATAATATTTTATATTCATGAATTCATAATATTTCATGATATTTCATAATAATATTTCATGAATTTCATAATATTTCATATTCATGAATCCATACTATCTCATAATATTTCATAATAATATTTCATGAATTTCATAATATTTCATATTCATGAATTCATAATATTTCATAATAATATTTCATATGGGAAAATTTTGGGGCGTTACATCAACGAACAATTAAGGCTAATAAACCCAAAGAGAACTAAAATATAAAAGAAAGATTAAAATGAGCATATTTTTACCAGATCGCTAGTAATGAAACAACAAGTAATTCCATGATATGAAAGATCATTGTTAAACATGTAAGCAATTATGACGCATGAACATGCATATTGAAAAGAAATAACTCAGTTTGACAGATCCCCCGAAGTTGAAGCAATAAATATGCTTCGGAGATGTAATTTGAAAAACATTAACCTCAAATTCACGCAAAAATAAGAGAAAAAAGAGAACAGAACGTTATTTCAAGAGCTCAGAAAGAGAAGAAAAAAATGAAAAAATTTGCCTCATACCAATTGATGGGTGAAAGCCGTTCCCTCGACCCGCCCTCTGAGATATTCTCCTTATCGTCACAAAGGAGCCACCTTTCCCATCCATCTCCCCCTCGGCCACCTCCCCGACTCAAAGCCCCAAGTTGTCTACAGAAAACAAATCCATCGTCATCTCATTCACCCTTCCCTCGAGGACCAAATACAACATCAACCTAGGGCAGACCGCGTGGTGGGGAGGAGCGCCGCGCGTGGGGAGGTGCTCGCACAGCCCAGACCACGCTGGTGGAGGTGCGCTGGTTGAAGCCGCTCGCGTAGGTGGAGGGGTGCTGGTGGAGGTGCATTGGAGGCACTCGCGTAGGAGGGGAGATCGAGCAGGGAAGCAGGCTGCGATTTAGGTTTTCGCGTGCTGGAGCGGGCGAGCGAAAACTTATGGCGTTGAGCGAAAACTTTAGGGTTCGTGGTCTTTGTTCGCGAGATAAAGTTTAATTAAACAAATTTAAAAAAAATAAATTATCTGTTTTAATAAGAAAATCTTTAAGTTTATATGGCATTTATAAATATGTCATGATAGGAGGTCTAATCAGATATTTTATTTATAAAATATTTCTGTTTTAATAAGTGTCATTATAATTAGTTTATAATGACATTTACTATTAAGTGTCATAAAGTAAATGTCATAATAGGTCTTTTTTCTTGTAGTGTGTGGTATATCTTCTGGTATAGTTGGTACTAAGGTTGGAACATCCCCTCTTAATTCTTCAAAACTAGTCTACTCATGGGCTTGTGGTTCATCACATAGTCTTCTTTTAAGAATCTGGTATTCGTTCCAACGATTACCCTCTAATCCTTAGGACTATAGAACCACCTTTCGTTCCTCTAGGATAGCTTACGAACAGACGCACTTCCGTACGAGATTCCAACTTATCAGTATCTCCCTTCAGCATGTGCTGGACTACCCCAAATCTGAATATGTCTTAGACTAGGCATTCGCCCAGTCCACACTTCTATGGGAGTAGAAGGTACTGACCTAGATGGTATCAAGTATATACACTGTCGTTCCCAGAGCATATCTCCAGAACGAATCCGGCAACTCGGAGTAGCTCATCATTGTCCTAACCATCACCATAAGAGCCATTTTCCTTCGCACTTCTACACCGTTCTGTTGGGGCATACCGGGTGTAGATGGGATTGAATCCCAACCTCTGATGAGTAAGTCCTAAATTCTCCCAAGAGGTACTCATCACTACGATCTGATCGTAGTGTCTTGGTACTTTTACTTTGATGTTTCTCCACATCAGCCTAGAATTCTTTGAACTGATTAAAGCATTCAGACTTGTGGCCATAAAGTAAATGTATCCAGACCTTTGAATATTCGTCTCATGAAGTATTTAAAGCTACCTCTATCCTGGATAGGCATAGGACCACACAAATCAGAATGAATCAATTCTAACATATCTTTGGCTCTATACCCCTCAGCCTTGAAAGGCCTCTTGGTCGTCTTACCTTCCAAGCAAGATTCAAAGGTTGGGAAGTCTCCCACTACCAATGAACCCGAGGGCCCATCAGCTATTGACCTTTGAATCCTACTAAGGTTAATATGACCAAGCCTTAGATGCCAAAGTCATGTTTGGTTCATCTTGGAAGGAACATTTCTCTTATTTTGATTTGATGATGAGCTATTAGCTACTATTTGCATTATGAGAGACTTTGGTTCTAATTGCTTAAATTTCTTATCCATGTTCCTAAACAGATAATCTTTCTATTCCACTTTTCACAACAAAAGGCAATAGAATATCCATTATTTCAGAAACTAAACCAGAGTTCTTTCTAAAAATTAGGTACACAAAAGTAATTTTCTTAAAATCAAAATTTTATTTTCCTATCTAAAGACAAATAAATAACTCCCACTGCAATAGTCGTCACCTCCATAGCATATCCCATGTAGACAGTAATCTCTTTCTTAGCTAGTCGTTGGGCTTCCTGGAACCTCTGCAAAGAATTGCAGACATGATTAGTGGCATCCATATCTACACACCAGGTACCGGTAGATAGTACCGTTAAACATGTTTCAATGAATAAGCACGAAGAAATATCTTTGTCTTGACGACGGGGACAGTTCACCTTCCAATGTCTAGTTTGCTTACACGTGAAGCATTTTGCCTCTCAGCTTCTTCAGGCCAGTCCGAGGTTCCTGCGATCCTGCTGCCTTCTTGTACCCACCTTGTTTCTTCTTCTTCCTGCCTTTTGGCATAGAAGTAGAAACCTTCTGAGTGACCAAGGCCTGCGAACTCTGACGAAAGAGCCCCTCTGCCGCCTGGAGTTCTCCAAGTAGTTCCCCCAACTTATACTCATGCTTGTTCATGTTATAGTTGAGCCGGAACTACTCAAAACTCCTAAGCAGAGACTGGAGTATAATATCGACCTGGGTTTCCCCATCGACTTATGCTCCCAGTACCTCAATTTCATTGAGGTGAGCCATTATTTTCAGGACATGATCCCTTACGGGTGCCCCTTCGACCATAGTAGTCGTCATCAGGTTCTTTATTGCAACCTACCTAGCTGCTCGACCCTAGTGCCCGATGAGCTCCTTGAGGTTAAGCATCATGTCACTAGCAGTGGGCATGGCCTGATGCTGATGTTACAATACATTTGACATAGATGCCAAAATGTAACACTGGGTCATCTCATCTGCCTTGATCCACTTCTTGTAATGCTCCCTCTGCAATTCACCAGAGTTCTCGCTAGGCTTTTCAGGACAGTCCTCAAAGTGGACATATTTGTACTCTTCAGCAGTAAGGACAATGTTTAGGTTCCTTTTCCAGTCTATATAGTTAGGGTCAGTAAACTTATTTTCCTTAAGTATGGTTGCCAGTGGGTTAAAAGCCATTTTGAAAATCCTGAGAATCACAACATACACAACTTTAGATTTCTAAAATAAATTGATTCCTCAAACAATAAATTTCTGAAACCAACCAACACCTCTAAACACCGAGAAATTTACATGCTATGATGGTGTGGACGTATACGAATTTCTACATTCGTAAGAGGAGGTTTTACCCATTAATCTTACTATCTTGTCAACCTAACTTTTTCACAAATAAGATTAATAGTTGGTTAACTTCGGCCCTACAAATAATAGCAGTGACTACGATGGGGAGGATGTTGGATCGAAGAAAAAGATAGAGGGGGGGGGTGAATATCGTTATGTAATTTTTTCGGACAGTTAAAGAATATGCGCATCGGAAAGAAATGAAGTACACAAGAACACATGTCACGCCCCGAGACCCAGGAGCCGCTGTTCCAATATAAAATCGGACAGCACCTCCCCTGTCCGGCGGACAATTTACACATACACAGAACACGACCACGCAGTTTAATTGGCCTCAGGCCTCAAAATAGATATACACACAACATATAAATACCAGACAACTAGGTAAATCATACCTGACTGCGGACCGGTCCGACTTAGGATAGAACAACCAATACAACAACCCCTTAGGGCACACGACACACTCGTAATACATATACAAATCGCTAAGGACATATGAAACAAATACACTGTCTAGTACAAACACATAACCCTGTCGTCACGATGGGTAGGGACTGGCTGCTGGGCTCTTCCGGCGACTCCAAGTATCTCAACCTGAAATAAAAATATATGGCAACGGTGTGAGTCCATAAACTCAGCGAATACCCAATAGATGTGCATAGAAGGTTATACCAACAATAAGAGTTCAGCTAATACAGACTCATATCAACAGTAGGGAAAGACTAGTACTGAACATACTGTGGTAGATACATACCTGAATCCATCTAACCTGTACAGAGGGTAAGAAATACCAGTGGAATACCAATAGACATATAATCACAGATAACAAGTCTCCAGTATATGCGATGTCAAACAAGTGCAGCAAATAAGTGCAGCAAACAATGCACAATGTAAAATATGCACATGGTGCAATGACATGAGTCACCCCCTAGTCCCAGTCAGGATCGTCGTCCACAACGTCCGCGTGGGTAGAGCTGTGACAACCTGTACCCAGTCAGGACATGGTCCACAACGTCCGCGTGGGTCAGCATGCAACAATGCAAGGATGGTGCATGCCCCAAACATATAAAACACCCTGATGCAATGACATGTGTCACCCCCTAGTCCCAGTCAGGATTGTCCATAACGTCCGCGTGGGTAGAGCTGTGACAACCTGTACCCAGTCAGGACATCGTCCACAACGTCCGCGTGGGTCAGCATGCAATAATGCAGAGATGGTGTATGATAGATACACATACCTCCCTCCCAAGTCCTCAGTATACTAAGTCTCAGTCTGAAATCCTATAACAGGAAATACAGGTAACTTACAAGGTATACTGACCGGAAAACTACCAATCCCTCAAGGTCAAAGGCAGGAGATACATCACGATCTCTAAGCATACATATAGATATGACACTACCTGATACTGTATGGAACTAACAACATAATAACTCAGGGATAAACCACAGGTATCCAGGACAGGCATAATAAACAGGGATCAATAACAAGTATCCAGAACAGACATAATAAACAGGGATAGCGTATGATCTTACTGCTATCTATAACAGTCTATGCATAACAAGATGACAATATCATAAAGATAAGTCAAAGGGTACCCGCCTCAAAGTAGAAGTCCGTATACGTAGAGAACCTCCTGTCCAATGGTCCGCACCCAATCAAGGACCTGCATCGGTAGGTGTTATTTAGCTACTACTATATGAATTAATAGCTAAATCCAAAATATAGCTCAATTGTAGACCGGATGATGAAACCAGCCCCTACTAAGCCAACCTAATCCCAAGAAGATCAACAACAACTGATTCGTTATCACGATCAAATGCTCCCTATATTCTTCCAATACATATCAGATCTCAAATCTACAATTACATTCGGAACATCATCCAAGGCTAAACAACCACTTCCTAGATCAGGTACGCCCATACCAACCAAGGACTAGCCTCCACAAATAAAGCTCACAGAGCAAAGTCAAACACAAATTCTACATGTTCACCTCCAAGCACCAAAACCCAATACAGGATTAGCACTATTCTGATTTCATCTATGAATTCAACTCACGGTAGAACCACAGGAAGTAAAACATAACCACTCAAAGAAAAGCTAGCAGATCATATTAAGAACAAATAAATCCTCTATGAATTAAACCCATGACAGGGAGTAGATCAAGGAATACCTCAAGACCACCAAGGAGCAACACTTATAGATCACGCCAGTTCCTACAGCAAATCTCATCTATTCTAATCAAACTCGCGGTAAATCAAAACTACAAAGAAAAACCAAATCCACCTCCCCAATCTGTACCAATAGCTCAATCCAAACAAAAACTATACATGATAAACACTCCAATCCAGAATTCGAATAATAGAACCAAGATCAAACTCCAAGAACATCAGGAAACCAAGATCTATTCACAACCTTCACATCAGATCAGAAGCCTAACCGATCGAAGAGAAGTTCATGGCCAATTTCAATCAACATCTACGGAACCAACCAATCCTGCTACTATTGATAAACCAAGATCCTTACCTCAAGGTATGATCGAACAAATGTGCCCTAGCCCCGATCTGCGCCCGAACCGCACAAGAACTCCTCGGTCCTCAAATTTGTCCTGTGCGAGCTCCGTGACCCAACCCACGCCGGAGCACAACCAATTGTTGCACCTACGAACAACCAACACATCTAAGTTGGTCTACCCCCATACGAATCGGGTTAGGGCTCAGCGTTACCTGTTTTGCCGGCGAAGTCAACTCTCACTGACCCAGCGAAATCCCGCAGCCGGCGCTGATCGTGTGTCCAATCTCGCCAGAGCCCACTGAAATCAAGAGATCATTGATGAGGGAAGCTCCATCTCGCATGGTCGACGTTGTCGGCGTCGGCGTGGCTAGGGTTCGCGATGGAGAGTAGAGGTCGGCGGCTGGCGTCGAGTGAGGTGCGGCTTAGGGTGGAACACATGAGGGGAGGGTATAAGTAAGGTAACATTTGCGCAAAAGCCCTCTTTCTTTTTACCTATTTAGATTTGAACCCTTAAGTTTAAGTTTAAACACACTTAAACCCTCAAAACTTAAGTTTAAAAATGATTAAATCCTCTAATTCCAATTTGGGTCTCGAAAACCCTAAATCTTCTTTCGAAAAATTCTCCGGAGCAGGATAAAAATGTCGGATTTAACATCCTCCCCCACTAACAAAAATTTGGTCCCCAAATTTCATTATTCCTTATGTGACACACACTATCATCAAAACATTTCTGTACTCATCATGATTAATCACTTTGGCTGATACCCTAAAGTTACACTATTACGAAGCACTAGAGATATCAATCCAATGGTTATCATTCGATAACCAGATACAACCGAACAACCATTTAGTCATCACAACCGTCATATATATGTATATATATCCTCTAATAGACCATCAGAAGATAACATATAATTTAGAGATTGTGCCAATATGTCGTACCATATGCTGCTATCAATAACAGACCTCCTAAATAATCAACCACTGAAAGATCATTTATCCACCCAATGATCCATCAAAAACTACAATCTGATAGGTCCATGCCTACTAATAAAATCCTCAAAATATAACATATCATAGAGATTCGTCAATCTCAACCCACCTCTCAACACCAACAAAAGTCAACGGTGATAACAACCTCATCATCCCGTGAACTAATAGGTCCACGATAGGGGTATAATAATCGAAAACTAGTGGGCATCTTTGACCTCCTGCTTAATGTCCAATATCTCACCGGAAAATAAGGATACAGCTAACTCCACATCTTCCGCACCTTAATGAGTCGTACATCCCGATGCACCATCGAGATTATCCAACCATATACACCCAATCTATGAGTCAAAATCCCTCATAGACTAGCGTAGCAACTAGCAAGTCATACCGTCCATCGCCTCGTAATCCAATACAATCCATGGTCAAAACCCTTTGAGGTCCTACTCCATAACAAGGAGAAAGAGACGTACAATCTCTCAGGAGTATCTCAACATACTCATGATGCAATTCCTTTATTTCCCCACAGGTCGTCCTCGATAACATCTAACTAGAGGTGACCTAGTCTTGTAAGTGATTTGCCTCCACGCAAAATCATAAGTCCTTAGGTACCTTTTTAGTTATTCAACCAAGTACAAGCGGTAACCCGTAAGTGTCAAGCAACTAGCTTCACACTTTTCCATATTAACCCAAATCACCTATCAACATGTACCTTCTAGGTCAACTACCAAGTACAAGTGATCCATGGTCAAAGTCCCCAAGGAACAGATTGTATCAAGTCTCTACTAATCATAATAGTATGTGACTAATGTTATCCTACTGCATCAATGCAGATCATATTCTCAAGACATGTCATCTAGCTTATCTGTCCAGATATACACAACATAAAAAGATTGCAGCTCCATGAGTCAAAGTGAATTAATCCAATATTAATCAAGCCAATTACAGTAGGCATCCCTAGTCCTCACTCAGCTAATAGTAGCTAGTACAAGCACTATGAATAGTAAGGTTCAGGAAAAATCAAAATCCTTAACCTCCCATATTTTGTTGACAGGTTTGACCCTTGTCTTCCAACCCGTATGTCGATGTCACACTATTACAATAACGTAATCTTAGTCACATCCCAAACTAATCAATCAATAGGTCCTTTTGTTATTATCAACCTCAAACACCTATCAAATTGTTATTTTACTGAATAATAACAGAGTAAAATAAAATCATCCTCCATATGAATCCAACGGATAAACTTCCTGAAAGAGGAAGTCATCCTCCCTTCCACACTCTCCATCAACCACTCAAAGACAATCACCAATAGGGAGACAAAATATCATGTATTTGGAGTCTATCAGTCTAATCCAAGCATAAAGAATACCTAGCAGTCGGGTATAAGAATAATAACATGATCCGCTAACATGAGAGAAATTTTAACCATACCTAAATATACAAGAATGGAAACATAATCCAATAACATGAGAGAATTACTAACCATAGCTACGTATTCAGTAACATAATCCAATAACATGGGAGAATTCCTAACCATTACCTAAATACAGGAATAGTAACCTGATCCAATAACTTGAGAGCATTCTTAATCCTACCTAACCAGGATAAGGAATACAAGAGATGAGAAGAAATACCTGTCGCCCGAAGAAGTCCCATCGCGCCAAGTCCCAGACAACCACATCGAGAAAACTACTCCTAACAAATCTGACAAGACTCGTAAAACAAGTAGGCATCACAAACCTATACTCTTATACCAAATAAATTGGTATCGGACAAACACCCATAATCAACAAGTCCTCAAGGTATCCGACAACCTGAGCTCTGATACCAAAATAAATTGGTATCAGATAGACACCGAAAAATCCGCAAATACCCGAGGCATCTCGCAACCTGAGCTCTGATACCAAAATAAATTGTCACGCCCCGAGACCCAGGAGCCGCTGTTCCAATATAAAATCGGACAGCACCTCCCCTGTCCGGCGGACAATTTACACATACACAGAACACGACCACGCAGTTTAATTGGCCTCAAGCCTCAAAATAGATATACACACAACATATAAATACCAGACAACTAGGTAAATCATACCTGACTGCGGACCGGTCCGACTTAGGACAGAACAACCAATACAACAACCCCTTAGGGCACACGACACACTCGTAATACATATACAAATCGCTAAGGACATATGAAACAAATACACTGTCTAGTACAAACACATAACCCTGTCGTCACGATGGGTAGGGACTGGCTGCTGGGCTCTTCCGGCGACTCCAAGTATCTCAACCTGAAATAAAAATATATGGCAACGGTGTGAGTCCATAAACTCAGCGAATACCCAACAGATGTGCATAGAAGGTTATACCAACAATAAGAATTCAGCTAATACAGACTCATATCAACAGTAGGGAAAGACTAGTACTGAACATACTGAGGTAGATACATACCTGAATCCATCTAACCTGTACAGAGGGTAAGAAAATACCAGTGGAATACAAATAGACATATAATCACAGATAACAAGTCTCCAGTATATGCGATGTCAAACAAGTGCAGCAAATAAGTGCAGCAAACAATGCACAATGTAAAATATGCACATGGTGCAATGACATGAGTCACCCCCTAGTCCCAGTCAGGATCGTCGTCCACAACGTCCGCGTGGGTAGAGCTGTGACAACCTGTACCCAGTCAGGACATGGTCCACAACGTCCGCGTGGGTCAGCATGCAACAATGCAAGGATGGTGCATGCCCCAAACATATAAAACACCTGATGCAATGACATGTGTCACCCCCTAGTCCCAGTCAGGATTGTCCATACGTCCGCGTGGGTAGAGCTGTGACAACCTGTACCCAGTCAGGACATCGTCCACAACGTCCGCGTGGGTCAGCATGCAATAATGCAGAGATGGTGTATGATAGATACACATACCTCCTCCCAAGTCCTCAGTATACTAAGTCTCAGTCTGAAATCCTATAACAGGAAAACAGGTAACTTAAGGTTACTGACCGGAAAACTACCAATCCCTCAAGGTCAAAGGCAGGAGATACATCACGATCTCTAAGCATACATATAGATATGACTACCTGATACTGTATGGAACTAACAACATAATAACTCAGGGATCACAGGTATCCAGGCAGGCATATAACAGGGATCAATAACAAGTATCAGAACAG
>JAGFNQ010003906.1:0-21048 GCA_024364735.1 Boesenbergia rotunda
CGAAAAGTACAGGGGCTCCCTAGGGTGAATGACTCGGGCGGATGAAGCCCTTGTCTAGTAGCTCCTGGAGTTGCTCTTGTAATTCTTTCAGCTCTGCAGGAGACATACGATATGGGGCTTTTGAGACCGGACCGGTACCTGACACCAGCTCAATCTCAAATTCCACCTCCCTGTTGGGCAGTAGTCCAGGTAGTTCTTCTGGGAATACTTCCGGATATTCGCAGACTACCCGTACATCCTCCTGCTTGAGTTCTTTCTTTGCTTCTGAGTCCACTACGTGTGCAAGAAAACCAGCACACCCTTGCTCTAGCATCTGGTGGGCTGCCAATGCTGAAAGGAATTTCTGAGTCTTCCTCCTTGGGGCTCCTTGAAATTCAAACGGTGGTTCTCCTTCTGGACTGAGAACCACCTTCCTCCGGCGACAGTCCACTGAAGCGCTGTACTTACTGAGGAAATCCATGCCCAGTATGACGTCGAAGTCTTGCACCGCAAGGACTATTAGATCGACATATAGCTCTCGGTCTGAAATCTTGATTGACACAGCCCGGAGCCGCTGGGTGGATTCCATGATCTCCCCTGAAGGGAGAGTTGTCAGGAATCTGGACTCCCAACTCTCTGCAGGCACCTATAACTTACTAGCAAAAGGTACTGATACGAAAGAATGGGTCGCCCCAGTGTCAAACAGTGTAGTAGCTAAATGCTGAAAAATAACTATTTGACCTGTTACGACCGTGGAGTCGCTGGCAGCTTCTTCCTTCATGAGGGAAAAGACTCTGGCATTGGTTGAAACTGGTGCTGCTTCCAACCCTCCCTGACTGATCTGAGGTCCCTCCAGTATAGTAGGCATGTAGTGTAACTGAGGCTTGCCTCCATACTGTACGGACTGCTGAGGAAGTACCTTAAACTTGTTTGGGCAGTCTTTGGATCTGTGTCCCTCTTGTCCACATGAGTAGCATCCAGTCACACCCAAAAGGCATGCTCCTGGATGGGTCCTCCCACATTTAGGACAAGGTGGATACCTAGCTTGCTTGTTCTCTGGGTTTCCTTTTTGGCTGCCAGGCCACTGCTTCCTTTTGTGGTTCTTGTTCTTCCAGTTCTGGTTATTTGGCTGAGGCTTCTGGCCTCCTGTTGTCTTGTTCTCAATCAGGACTGGCTTCTGCTGTGTTTGTTGTGCCTTGATGCTATTCAGATAGTGCTCTGAGATTAGAGCACTACTGACCAACTCCTCGCTGGTCTGAGGTCGGTGCGTCCCGCTGTTCACGTTGAGTGCTATTTCAGGGTTCAGCATGCGGAGCATCAGTCTGACTCGCTCCTTCTCTGTGCTGACTAGCTCTGGGCAGAGGCGAGCTAGTCTGTTGAACTTCGCGACTGCTTCTCCCACTGGTAGGTTACCTTATCTGAACTCCATGAAGTCCTCGTAGTGCTTGTTGGTAACCCGCATGTGGAAGAACTCCTCATAGAACTCTTGCTCGAAATCTGTCCAGCTCATCTGGTTGACTATCCTCTTACTCTTGACTCGCTCCCACCACATACGAGCATCTCCAGTTAGGCAGAAGGAGGCACATTTGACCTTCTCGACTTCTGGCCAGTCAAGAAGTTCCATTGTGCTCTCTAAAGTCTTGAACCAAGCCTGGGCATCCCAGGGCTCAGTCGTGCCTGAGAAACTTTCAGGTTTCAGCCTCTGCCACTGGACGAGGTATACTTCATGTCTTCGGTTCACGGCAGGGGTCTCCTGTGTGACTGGTGGAACTTCAGCCACCACTGGGGTTTCCACTCCTGCTGTGGGTGGTGTAGGGGGCACTGGGTGCTGATTTGCCATCAGTGTGGCGATGGTCTTCTGTTGCTCTGAAATCTGAGCTTGCATTTGAGCAATGACTGCCATCAGGTTTGGCTGTTCTGTGCCAGGCTCATTGTTATCTTGAACTGGAGTTCTGTCCCTTGCATTAGGAGCTCGGCCTCTTCTTGCCATCTAATAATGCATAAGGGAACAAGAAATCACTACTACATCTCTAGGTATAAACTTGCCTTCTTACTTAGCAACCTAATATCCATTATAGGGATTAAACATGATTCCGTGATACTAAGGTATTAAACATGCTTCCTTGTTCTATGCACATATGAGTAAGTACTTAAGCATTTCTCTATACTGCAATTAAATAAAGGAGCAATAGAAAACTGAAACTTAAAACTTTCTTACTTGAAGACGGCAAGGTTGATGCTGATGTGTGTGTGATACTGGAGAATGGGAACTGCTCTGATACCAACTATAGCGACCCGCCTTCTCTACCTTAGACGGACCGTTACTTTGTCTACTTCTTGACTCTAATGCAACGACTAAAAATGTGGAACTTTCTTTAACTTTTTTTTTGTATTTAAATCTATCTAAGAATGATATTCTAACTTTAATAGTCATGCATTTGAACTCATCACACAAGGTTCTATAACATTACTGAAGCATTATGGAATATGAATGTAACTTTTCTAAGCATATTTAAAGAAATAAAAACTTAATTCCAAAGGAGACTAACAACATCTCTAGAACTTCATAGAATGTAAATCTTACTTTTCTACTGAATTTACAAGCATTTTAAGCACAATTAGGACTTAGTCCAAAAGGGAATAATAAGCTCAAGAATAAGTTTAAAATTCAATGTATCAACATGCTAAACTACTCATGCCCTTGCTTATCTAGTGCATTCACAAAAGTATGCATACTAATTGAAATGACATGGAATCTTCATTCTACAAAATTGAGCATGTAAAACTATCCGAAGCATAAATGTTTAATAAACTCCATAACACAATAACTTGGAATTTGGAAACCTTAAACATTGCATTTCAAATAAGCTAAACTGTCTCGTCCCAAGGACCTCTCCAAGGTCAGCCACCACGCACACGTCACTCAGCACCGCCTCGTCGCCTTCCTTCAGAATTGCTTGCCTTTACCTTCACCTACAGTAAGAGGAAATGCAACTAATAAGCATAAAGCTTAGCAAGTACTATCTAGCTCACAAAATCACGAAATGTGCAAGCATGCTTTTTAAACAATGTGAAATCATATGAGATACTTTTATGCTTAAAAGAAACACTAAAACATGTATAACTCAAAACATGCATACTCAAGCATTAATAAGTCTTAACTCATTTTTTTCTTGGCTTAACTTAAAACTTTAGCAATTCTTTAACTTTAAATATTTCTTTACTTTTAGAAAACTTTGCTAAAGCATATACTTGAAAATAATACTCACTTGGATCCACTTAAGACGTAAGTACCATCTTATGCGCGTTCCCTAAAAGGTTGGGGTAGCGAGCCACCAATCCTAATAGAGCAGACCTTGGTCTACCAGGGCCAAGACCTTAGAATTGGACACCTGGATTTCTTTAACGACGCCCTTGGACACCGGGTACTGGCCTTAGAAAATAAAATAGCTTTTCTCTCTTTTCTTTCTTATCTTTAAATGCCTTGGCATTTTATCGAACACCTTGTGTGCCCAAATCCTTAAGTCTTGACTTTTGGGGATTTCGTAAGGCCTTGGCCCTCTCTTTTCTTTTTCTTTATCTTTCTTTTCTTTTCTTACAGATTTCTTAGACCCTAAACTCACATAGGGTACTCTATCAAATATATATATAAGCATATAATGAACTAAGATCACATGCAAAATCTTAAACTAAAGGTAAATATCTCTTTTAAATCTTTTAAGGGAAAATTCTTGCGGAAAACCGCCTCTTACTGCAGGTGAGCAGTACTTACCTTGATATCTTGGACTTACAACAAAGAACGGCGTCGGAGGTTCTGGAGAAACTCGGAGTCTCGGAGATTTCTTCGCGCTCACGCGTTCCTCTCGTCGTGGGGATTCCGAATATCGAAAAATCTCTCGGAGGAGAGCCTTGGTCGGCCACCGGAGGAAGGTCCTAGGGCTTGGTGTGGTTTCGCCCAAGAGAGGAGAGGGGGCGGCGTGCGTGGGTTTGGGCGAGGAAGAGGGATTAGTTGAGAGAAAAGAAAAATAAAATTTCTCTCTTAAATTATCTATTTATACTTAGGGTATTTAAGTCCAACTTTTAACTTAACTTAATATCTCTCTACTTTCTTTCAGCACACCCCTGCTGGGGCTCCTGGTTAACCCGACCAACTTAAGTCGTTGATCCCATGGGAGGTCTCGGGTTCAAAACTCGTCCAGGCAACTTTTTGCGGAAAACTCTATTTCTTTTAATAAAAATACTAACCGGACTCGGAAAAATCCATAAAAATATTCTAAAAATTCCTAAAAATATCTAGAATATTTCTAAATCATTTTTAAATAGTTCTAAGGACTTTAAGAACTTCAATATGGAAATTTCGGGGCGTTACAAAATCAAGTCAACAATAAGTCAACCCTACCAAGTAGGGAAAGTCAGGAATACAGTCAGATAACCAGGAAAATCACTCAGGTCTAGGAAGATGAGCCAGGGGGCCAAAATGGGCCGGGGTGCCACGACCGAAACATGGACATCATCTCATTGTGTCGAGCCTGGTTTGCATCGCGTTCGGCCTGTAGTGTGTCCATGTGCTCGACGTGGTGTGCCTCTACCTCCTCTCGGAGACTGTGGACCTCCGTCTGGAGGCTGTGGACCTCCGTCTCAATCCGTGATAAGCGCTAATCTGTAGTCAGTAGTGGAGGCTCCCGCAAATTCTCCTCGATCTCGACGGCGAGATTGGCTATGTCGATTTCCACCTCGTCGTCCGAGTAGATCCGTTGTCGAGCACCTCGTCGTCTCCACGATAAGACCCCGATGGCTGAGATATCTATGTCCGCTAAAGAAAAGTTCCTAGCCCCTATCTCATCAAATTCGGTCATCGGGATGACCTTCCTAGCAGTGATGTCGCGACCATGGTGATGAAGGAGGGAAGTGAGAATGTGACAATAGGGTGTGCGTACTTGAGAATGGGTGGATATGCTCGACGCGTGAATGATCGACTGGAATATATATAGACCAATGTCTATGTCCAGATGGTGGATCATCGCGTAAAGAAGGAAGGTGTAAAATCTCTGTACCGTTGGGTCTCGCGTATCTCTGTACAAATAGGAATAGAGAGTGTCAAGGGTGACATGTGAATAGAGGGCATTGAAAGGAAGGTCCGTCAGAGGATAATAGCAAAAAGTCGACTGAAAAGGTCGTAGTCCAAGAAACCGGTTAAACAAAGTGGGTGTGATAGTAAGTGGGATGGTCTGTACAGTGGTAGTGTAACACAGGTCATCGAGTTTGACCATGTTATTATAGAATTCAGCACATAAGGTTGTGTTGACTGAATGAGTATAATAAACAAGTTGGTCGAGCTGATAGAAGTTAATAACATCCATAGCAAGTGGACAAGATTGAATAAAAAAAACTTCTATTTAGATAGTACGTCTTGATGGGTTTATAGGTGGTATGTGCGAATTTGTTGAATAAGGCTAGAGTGGGGAACCTAGAGTCTGGACTAGGCTCAGCCCCGAGGTCAGATTGCGTAACTTGGTGTTTACTAAACAAGTAGAAAACTATGCATTTATTTAATGAAAATAAAAAAATCAACCGTAAATGCATAATTAAATCATACCGGGGCGGCATTGTGAAAGTAGGGTGATCGAGGACGAGTGAAGAGCTCTAGGGTGCCTTAGAAGGGAGAAGAATATGAGGGGAGCTCGGTTGGTGTGGTGAATGAGCTTGTGGTGAAGTGTTTATATAGGGGTTGACGGGCGCCCGTGAGGGATCTTGGGCGCCCGTGACAGAGTTGAGGCGCCCGAGAGCTTCTCGGGCGCCTGAGTCAGGGTGGTCAGCCTTTTGGCAGGTTTGACTGCCTTGAAGTCCGAAAAAGTAAGGGGCGCCCGTAAGGGTCTCGAGCGCCCATGTTGACCATGTTTGACTATGTTGACCAGGTTTGACCAATCACTAATTGACCCACTCAAGTCCTAGATCTTAGTGCAATTCCATTCAAGGCTTAGTTTGATGATTTATTTTTGAAAAAATGTTGAATAAATTTTGGAAAACATGTTGAATTAATTTTAAAAAAATATTGAATTATTTTTAAAA
Source organism: Boesenbergia rotunda (assembly GCA_024364735.1). NCBI lineage: Eukaryota > Viridiplantae > Streptophyta > Magnoliopsida > Zingiberales > Zingiberaceae > Boesenbergia > Boesenbergia rotunda. The sequence goes on from JAGFNQ010003906.1 coordinate 6,049, forward strand.
AAATGTTGAATTATTTTTAAAAAAATGTTGAATTATTTTTAAAAAAATGTTGAAAAATTTGAATTAATTTAGAAACATGTTGAATAGTTGGATTGAACTACATCATTAGGTCCTAGACATCTCACCCAATTCTAAGTGACAAAACATGTTTCCTTATCTGTTTTGTGAGATGTATTATTTTTATCTCTGAATTAGTGTTAAATCTAAGATTTAATTAAAACTTGTGTTAGATTCAAATGTATCAAATAGTAAATTGAATTTGAGTTTCGATAATTGGCTTCCAGGTCTTGGCGAGGCACAGAGGCCTTCTTTGGCCGTAGCCTTATTGGAGCAACAACCCTTTCCTTGACAAAGCATTTTATCGAAAGTTCATTTTCAAATTACTTCTTGAAAAAGTTTGGTCTAACTAGCTTAGGTTTTGGATCGATAGCTTCGGCTAGTTCCACCAGACTAAACAGACCAAGTAGGGTACGCCTTACCTCACTTGACCTTATTAGAAGAGCTTCCCTAACGTACTATCTGTTGGATCGATAGAACCGATAGAGGGGGGGTGAATATCAGTATTCATTTTTCGGAAAATTAAGAGCAAGTGCACAGCGGAAATAAAAAACAATAACACAGAGACGCAGTCATTTTTACTTGGTTCGGAGCCTGGGTCGACTCATACTCTAAGGCCCACGGTCGTTGACCGTTTACGTTGGGCAATTCTATATTAGGCGCAAAATAGTTTACAAAGGATTACAGAATTAAGTACAGTAACCTTTTAAATATCTCTTTTACCGACGTCCGAGGTGGTTCAACTTTTTCGGAGCAGCGGGACGTCGTCGGCTCGAGTTGGAAGGATTCCGAGGCACAGCGTGTGAGCAGAAGAGCGTAGAAGCGTCGAGAGAATTGATATGCTGAAGCCTTGGTCGAGGGCCCTTTATATAGGGCCTGGGGGCACCCGGGACGTCGGGGGCGCCCCCCACGTGTCCTTCGATCCGGTTCAATCTCGGTCAGCGTCTGATCCCTTCATCTTCGGGATCCGCTTTGACCGGGGCGCCCGGATTGACCGGGTCAAATCTTATCTCTCGGCTTCGCTGGGTTGATCTTCGACGCTTGCGCATGGGGGCACCCGGAGCGCTGGGGCCGCCCGGGAGCAGCGGGGGCGCCCGGGAGCACGGGGGCGCCCGGGAGTTGAACTATCGAAGCCCATCTTGCTGTCTTGTGTTTTGTGATTGCCTTGGGGGCGCCCGGGACACTCCGGGCGCCCTGGTCAGCTGTAGCCTCATTCCTTTGAGGCTTTCTGAGCTGCAGACACACGTTCCTTCGGTCCTGCATCCAGGGTTAGTCCAAAACACAATAAAACAATAAAGTATTAGATTATACAGCCTTAGCTGTCTTGGTTCTGACTTTGGGTCTCCAAAATGGAGCCCTAGGTCGAACCGACGCCTACTGTTCCCTCGACGGGGAACGCGTCCTCACCTACTCCTCTCGGGAGAATTTACCTGATGCCAACCGTTCCTTTGGTTGGACTTTTGCCTGACGGTCCTTTGTCAGGTCTTGGATGCCGAGCTGTCCTTCGCCCGATGCCTAGCATTCCTTCGCTAGGGCTTTGTTTCCTGGCAGCCCTTCGCCAGTGCCTAGCAGTCCTTCGCTAGGGCTTTGTTTCCTGGCAGCCCTTCGCCAGGTGCCTAGCAGCTCTTCGCTAGGACTTGGTTTCCTAGCAGCCCTTCGCCAGGTGCCTAGCAGCCCTTCGCTAGGACTTTGTATCCTGACATTCCTTCGCCAGGTGCCTAGCAGCCCTTCGCTAGGACTTTGTTTCTGCACACTCAAGTAACTTTATTAGATCATAAATAAACTTAACTTTGAAACCTTTGCCAATATCAAAACAAGGTTCGATATGGTGCTTCCTGCACCAACACTATCATCTCAACTCCACCTAATACTATGTTGTTCAAGTTTTAAGTAAGTCATTTGTCCTTAAACTAGTCATTCCTATGTCTAAACAGAATAATAAAATTTGCAAAAATAAAATAAACAAGAAATCAAGAAATTAAAGCAAAAAATATCTAAGTGAATTCATAATTGGAGTAATACTCCGGATTTTTGAAATCAGCAAGATTGTGAATTAAATTTTCTAGCATATTAACCTTACGTTTCAGAGTTTCATTTTCTTGTTCTAATTTTCTGAAATTTGTCTTAACTAATCTATATGATTCAATTACGTTATTTGAGGTAAATACTGGATTTTCATATAAGGTAAATTTACCTTTCTCGGTTGTTTGTCCAGTATCCTTGGGAGTTCCTTTCACTGTAGGTGGTGAAGACCGACTCTTACGAGTAGGACACTGATTTTTATAGTGTCCTCTCTCCCTGCACTTAAAACATACTATACGACTTTTAAACTTTAAATCTGCAATATTACCTTTTGATTCCTCATTGGGAATCTCCCCCTTGATTTTAGCCATCTTCCTTTTACTTGTTCGGTTCTTCAGCATCTTGTAGTAGTCACGAGCCCACTGGACCAGTTTTGTCTTATTATCATCAGACTCCGAATCTGAGTCGTACTCAGATATTGCTTGTGGCTTATTCTTCTGTGGTTCTCTTGAAGTTTTCCCTGCAATAGAAACTATACTTTCCTCGACCATTGCAGTATTAGTTTGCTCATTTAATCTTAATTCTGAAAAAAATTCAAAATTTGGTACCGATTTTGTTTTGGCAGACTCATCTTCTGATTCTGGTTCGATTTTGAAGTCGGGTACCATCTTGTCAGACTCATCTTCTGATCCTGGTCCAAAGTTGATTTCGAAGTCGAGTGCGGATTCTATCTTGGCAGACTCATCTTCTGATTCTGGTTCGAAGTTGATGTCACGCCCCCAGAGGCACATGCTTCCTCGAAAATCGGGCAGCATCTCCCCTGTACGACGGACAATATGGGGCTATTATACATATATCTCACCAATATAGCTCAGCCACAAGCGGCTGGTATCACAATAATAAATATAAAACACATCCACGCAGTTTATATTGAAACAAAATAATAATGGGTGGCTCAGCCACCTTAAACATAGAAGAAAGTCACAATCTAACGAGAACTCAGAAGTCTCTGAAATAATAATAGTAAAACTAGTCCGACCACTGTTAAACAAATGAAATGCGGAAAACTAACACAATACCGAAATAGAAACTGCTAAACCAAACCGACACGGTGGGACTGAGGGACTGGCAACTGGATCATCTCCTGGCTCCAAGCAATACCACTACCTGCTATCTGAAACAACAAAAAGGGAAGCAGGGGTGGTGAGTCCGGGCGGACTCTGCGGGTATATGAGTAGACAAATAAGCATGGCATAATAAGGATAAACAGAGTAGAGAACTCAAAAGTGTACAGTCAATAAGAATTATAGAATTTACCTAATCATGCATAACATATATCAATCGACATGGTATAAAGTCCGAATAACGACTAAACACGTATAAAACAACTCAATAACAATATTATCAAGATATACATGCATGTCAAACATATGCAACAATCATAGCTCATATAAGTGCATCAAACACAAGCAAATGCACAAAAGAAAATACGTATGCACATGATGAAATGACATGTGTCACCCCTGACGCCAGTCAAGCCGTCAACACATCCCATCTGTGTGACCGAGTGGGTAGGGTTGTGACAACTGTACCACTCCAACAATAACAATAACCAACAATAACAATAATACCACATAAGGCGTGGTTGAGTGGACAGGATGCTGGGGAGTCTACACTCCAACCCCTATACATAGGGGGAGCTATACAGCTGCAAAATATCCCTCTATAAACAACGGTGAGGGTGAGCCACCAACAGCTCATCCCTCTAAAATAACGGCGAGGGTGTCACTGTCTGGCATGACAGGACAAACACTCGCACTCCAACCACTACCATGATAACATGTGGTTGAGTGAATCGAGCAACAATATGACTAACGACGGCTTAACTAAATGTAAGCCTAACAGTCGTTAGTATGCAACGTGCAAGTATGGTGCATGATATACGATGCACGAACAACCGGAGAAACAGCGATACAATAAAGTCCAACGAATGCACGATGCATCAATACAATCAACCCGAAACCGAAAACCAACGGTTATGCACCTACACTACTAGGTAGGGTATTTTCTAATGCCAAATAAACCTAATTGTGTTTTATGAACTTCTAAGTGCTCGTGTACAACCGGCACTTTACAGAGCAGGAAACCAACCGAGGACTGTACAGAAACGAATTTGGAATACTCGAAGATCAACGAAGAGTAAGTCTCAACGGCGATGTTTTAATAACGACAAAGAACAAGGTCAAGCAACCTACTTAGACATAACAGCCATGCTTAAAGGTAAAGGAAACTACAAGAGCACAAAGGAGAAGTACCCGCCTTAAAATTGTAGAACGTATACGAACAGAACCTCCCACGATCAACTGAACGAATCTGAATCAAGGTCCACAACAAGTAGAAGAGGATTGAAACCACACTGAGCCTAACATGGAAAGCGATGGTGAATGCTACTAACTTCCATTCCGTTTGCCTCAAAAGAACCCTAATAAACCAACATTAACAACATCAGATTTCTTCTTGCATCTAAAAACCAATTCACCGAGTGAATTCCCATTTCCAACACAGAGAAATCAAGAATCCAATTAGCCTCACAGTTCATCCTTTACCTACTAGCCAACGATCAAAATCCAAGTGGAAGGCGGCGCTCGGCGTCGGCTAACAGAGTCATCGGCGTCAGCAAGGTGGAAATCAAAGAAGACGAGGCGCCGGCTCGTGGCCTCCTGCTCGTGCTTGCCGTAGAAGTCAAAGAGGAAGAAGAGAAAAGTAGACGGCGCGGGGCGGCAGTCGGCGTCGCTAGGGTTGCGACGTCGGGGCAGAGAAGAAGAAACGGCGCAGAGAGATGGCTTCGGGCGGTTTCGAGAGAGTTGGGGGAAGTTAGGGCTTATTAATAGTTTTGATATTTTTACAAAAAGGTCCCTCCAAGTTTAGATAATTACAACTAGGTCCTTTAAAATTTCGGTTTCCAACAGTTGATTTTGAAATCGGGTACCGATTCTATCTCAGCTACTTGTGCTTGAGCCGAGAGTGTGAAATAACTTACCTGATCTTCTTCTTCATCTGAATTCTCTTGATGTAGGTTGATCAACTTCTCCCAAATTTCTCTAGCACATCCGAATGGCCCGACTAGCTTGAGTTGTTCTTTGGGTAGGCCACATTGTAGGATTGCAGTCGCCCTTGCATCTGTCTCAATCTTGTTGAGTGTTGGTTCATCCAGTTTGTCCCACGCGATTGATAATCCATCTTCTGTGGGAAAAGAGAATCATGTTTGGATTATCATCCATATGTCCATATGGGCCTTCAGATGAGATTCCATTTGACTTCTCCAAAAACTGAAATTCTCGCCGGAAAAAGTGGTGGACGGGCACTGTTCCACTCTTGGTTGGCCATGGAATTTTAACTGAAAAATTTACAACCAAAAAGTTGTCCCAAGACTAAGTATTGGATTAGCAGTGCGGCGGAAAAAAATAGTAATAAGAAAAATCGAGTGGTGTTGCACCAACCTCGATTGACGAGAAAATTACGAATAAAAAAATATATTTAAAATTCAAAAAATCTGAAAATTACTCAACTGGTGGTTGCACCAGATTTAAGTCACCCGCTCTGATACCACTTGTGGGATCTTTTAGAATCGATAGAGGGGAGTGAATATCGATAGACAATTTTTCAGAAAACTGAGAGCAATTGTGGAGCGGAAAAATTCAATGCTAATACTGTTATTTTTTACTTGGTTCAGAGTCGCGATCGGCTCCTACTCCAAGGCCTACAGTCCTTGACCGTTTACGATGGGCAATTCTATATTATGAGAAAATATTACAAGTTTGAAATCGAATACAGAATTTAAAGAAAATACATCAATTAAAACTTTATACCGACGACCGGAGAAGATTGAAAATCGGAGCCGCGGGTCATCGTTGGCGCTTGAGTCTTGAGCACGGAGCGTTTGGAGTAGAGCGCTTGAAAGAAATTGTTGGAAGCAGTTATATTCTGAAGCAAGGGGGTGAACCCCTTTATATAATAAGTCCTGGGGCGCTTGTGTTGAAGGGGCGCCTGACACGTGGCCTTCCCTGCGCGAAACTCCATCCGCAAACTTGGCCAGCGCTTATCCATTCAACTAGGGCGCCTGAGCTGATTGGGGCGCCTGTATCAACACAGACGCCTCAGATGCTGACGTAGAGGCTTGCTTCAAGATGGCTTGGAAACACCCTTGTCTGGGGCGCCTGTCATAATATAGGCACCTGTTCAAACAGGTGCCTCACCTCATTTAGGCGCCTGGGAGCAAGAAACTTTCACCCTTTGTTCCTGCAATCAGGGTTAGTTCTAAAACACAAAGAACAGACAAATAATATATTGTTAAGCACAATTAACAACCTGAGCTATCTTGGTTCTGACTTTGGGCTTCCGAAATGGAACACTAGGTCGAATCGACGCCTAGTGTTCCCTCCTACGGGGAACACGTCCTCACCTACTCCTCTTAGGAGAGTTTATCTTTTTGCCAACCGACTCCTCCGGTTGGACTTTTGCCCAATCCATCGGATCAGGTCTTTGTGCCTAGTCCGCGACCAGGACTTATTGCCCAGCTTCACTCACCAGGTCTTCGGTGCCCAGTCCACGACCAGGACTTATTGCCCAGCTTCACTCACCAGGTCTTCGGTGCCCAGCCTGTGGCCAGGACTTATTGCCCAGCTTCACTCACCAGGTCTTCGGTGTCCAGCCCGCGGCCAGGACTTATTGCCCAACCTTAGGTCAGGACTTCGTGCCTAGTTGACCTAGGACTTTTCCTGTACACTTGAGTAACATCGTTAGATCACAACAAAATCTTAACTTATGAACCCTTTGCCATTATCAAAACACAGGTTCGATCTTGGGCTTCCGGCACCAACATTGGATTCACAACTACCTAGGTTGCAACCAAATAACTTCTTATGTCGTAGCCTTTTACTAGTTTAATTCAGTTAATTAGTTTATCTTTATTTTAATTTATTGTTGCAACTAATCTGGAATCTTTGTGAGCAACGCAAAAACTTTGTTTTATTTTACAGGGGCAATTCACACCCCCCCTCTTGTCAGTCCACCTCGACCCAACAAATGCGTAGCGCCAAACCTTCAAAGAGAATTTCTTGCACTCGCAAGAATACCATGATTTATTGAGTAGCTAGATAATCAGGCGAATGACATAAGGCTTTGAGAGTGCAATTAAGTAGATTAGCAGGGCCATGGTTCTAAAGCCAGGCACTGATATGAGCTTCCTCAACCAGGGTAAAGTGTGGGAGGAGCTATCAGACTCGGAGAGAGAATAGGATAATGTAGATTAGCCTTTGGTTAAAGTAGAATACCCCGGCTCAGGGTCTATGTTGTAAACTTCTTTTAACTTTCAGTATGTAAAACTTCTTTCGAACTTCTAAAATGAATGCTCCTTCATCCCCTCTAATTGTTATTTGTAATAAAAGCGAACCTTATATGAGCGCCCCCATATAAACGAAGCTTAGCAAATAACTTCCGAGCGAGATAGAGTGACGCCTTGCCACAGTCGCCTTCAAGCTATGTTAATGGTCAATGCCTCGTTAAGGGAACCTTCAATTGCAAGCTCCCGAGCTGGGAGATTGAGCCACTCTAAGGGCAAACGCCTCATTAAGGGGGCCTTCATGCCGAATTAAGGGTCAATGCCTCGTTAAGGGTACCTTCAATTGTAAGCTCCCAAGCTGGGAGGTTAAACCACTCTAAGGGAAGACACCTTATTAAGGGCGCCTTCAAGCCACGTTAAGGGCTAATGCCTCGTTAAGGGTGCCTTCAATTGCAAGCTCCTAAGTTGGAAGGTTGAGCCACTCTAAGGGCAAACGCCTCATTACGAGTACCTTCAAACCACGTTAAGCGCTAACGCCTCGTTAAGGGTACTTTCAACCGTGAGCTCCCGAGTTGGGAGGCTGAGCCACTCTAAGGGCAAATGCCTTGTTAAGGGCGTCTTCAAGCCACATTAAGGGCTAATGCCTCGTTAGCGGTGCCTTCAACGGCGAGCTCCCGAGCTGGGAGGTTGAGACACTCTAAGGGCAAATACCTCATTAAGGGCACCTTCAAGCCACATTAAGGGTTAATTCTTCGTTAAAGGCGTCTTCAATCGCGAGCTCCCAAGCTAGGAGGTTTGTTGGAAGCAATCTATGATCCGGAGTGACCATGTGTTTTGATGTTTGGGCAAAGGGTTTAAGTTAGGTTCACCCTTGTATTTGATATGTGTATGTGAGTGTGCAAGTTTGCAGGATATACATAGACTTAGCTGGACGGCTTCGGGTCCAGTGAAGGATGGCATGAGGAGACAAGCCGTGGGCTTGTATGCATCCGAAGGACCGTGGACAAAGCAGGAATAATGAGCCGAGGGAAGCGAACTTCGAGGCATACGCGAAGGATGTTGGGTATGGCTTGGCGGTTTTCCTTAGCGAAAACTTGGTCGTCCTTTAGAGACCTCTCCATGTCTACGGATTAAAAATTAATCTGAATGGAGACCCGTCTCCCAACGGCCATCTCGTGCCATATCGAACGATCCAAATTACAACTCGGCCAATCACAAAGATCAGGCCTTGTAATTTGCTTGATCGTTCGACCGCGGAAAAGGCGACGAGTGGATCAACGACTTTTGTGTTTATGGTCGGGGTCCAATTATTTAATTATTGGCTATGATCCAAATCGAAACAATTAAATAATTAACATGAAATGACAAGGTAAACAAACATGGCACAAAAATAAACAAGGGAGCTTGGGAAAGAGTTATACCTTCCCGATCACCTCGCGGCCTTCTACCTTATGTCCCTCCCTTCCCGGACGTCATGTGGGCGACGATCTACCGAGAACCGAGATCACCAAGGCGACCAATCAATCGCGCTTTCTTCTTCCCTCCTAGCCAAACCAAACCCTAACCTAGGGTTATCACTGTCGGCTCCTTTGCTTCCCTCACCCTTGCGCCACCGGCCAACCACAACCACCAAGGCCCCGCCGGCCAACTGCTGACCTTGAGAAGGAAGTGAAGAAGAAGGTGAAAGGAAGGAAGAGCTTCCTTTCACACCCAACACAAGCTGAGAACCCCTCTCTCCAATCATTGCGGCGTCGCCGGCCAAGGGCCTTGCGCCGCCTCCTACCGGCCGCCGAAGCTCCTTCTCTCACTGACACACCACAAAAGGGAGAAGACCCTCCTCCCTTTGACTAGTTATCGCTGCTGTCGGTATGACTGAGGGAAGAAGAAGAGAAGAGAGGGTGAACCCACTTCTCTTTGTCGTGACCTAGGAGAGAGAAAAGGAAGAGAAGAGAGAAAGCTTGGGGTTGGATTGATTAGCCTTGGATTCTTGATCTCATATGATATTTATAGGGCTAAGGTAGAGACCAAGAGGAGGAGTTGGATCTTGGCCCACCAATGGATCTAAACCCGATCCATTAATTAAGATCCATTCCACTAAAGGATCTTAATTGACCTTCCTCACCAACCCCATATTTTTATATGGGCTCCACATATTACGAGTCATCCATCCCCCCATGTTTAAGATATCGAATGTCTGTTAATTAATTTAAATTACTGACAATTCAAATTAATTAACTTCTGGATCCTTGATTAGTATCACTCAACCTTATCATCATGTCGGGTCAAATTCACCTACAGGGTTTAGCATGATGAACCTTTTGACCTCATCAAGGGGGCATCATCAACCCGACTCACCAGGACACACATTCTGTCAATAATCAACGGCACATTATATTATTAATATTATCTCCCAACTTACTGGGCATATCGATCTAACAGAATAGATCTCGCCCATTGGTAAATCAAAGAGACAATAATTAATAATATATGCCCGTTATTATATCGGGATTAAGGGATCGTACTCTATAATCAAATCTTGAGGTCCTATCCAATTATTGAGTCAGTACAAATTGGATACCCTCTGGTTTTGGTCCTGCTCAATGTACTCAAAGCACACTAGTGTAATTCTATGGTCAAGACCAACCACACCTAATTACACTACAACAATCCTGATGGTTTGTCCAATTCCATCTCGGTTGTGAGCCTCTACTTATACTAGGCAAGGAACTGATAACATGATATTCCGTGTGACACCACACACCATGTTATCTACAATGCGATGTAATGGACTTTATGCATGTACTAATATAAACAGGCACCTAGTGTAGTTGTGATTCTCTTTCAAAATGAAGATGTTCATATAATGAAATCATATCTTTCAGTATACACAACTTACAATCTCCCACTTATACTTAAAGACTTTACTGTTCTCTCACTGCCATACATCTGACTCTCATATCCTCCGCATGTCGATCAAAAGCTCTAGCTGGAAGAGCTTTAGTGAAAGGATCTGCCAGGTTGTCCTCTGATGCAATCTTGGCGACAGCCACTTTTCCTCGCTTTACGATTTCTCATATCAGGTGGTACTTGCGCTCTATGTGTTTACTCGCCTTATGGGCTCGTGGTTCCTTTGAGTTTGCAACTGCACCATTGTTATCACAAAAGATTGTGATAGATCTGGGCAAATCAGGAATCACATCCAAGTCCATGATGAAGTTCCTAAGCCATACAACTTCCTTGACTGCCTCTGAGGCTGCCACATATTCAGCTTCCATGGTGGAGTCCGCCACACATTTCTGCTTGACACTCCTCCAAACAATGGTTCCACCTCCTAAAGTAAACACAAACCCTGAGGTAGACTTATTCTTGTCCCTATCTGACTGAAAATCTGAGTCCGTATAACCTACAAGGACTAATTGGTCTGCTCGGTAAACTAGCATATGATCCCTAGTCCATCTCAGGTATTTCAATATATGCTTTACCACAGTCCAATGTCCCTGTCCAAGGTTACTCTGATATCTGCTAACCATGCCCACAATAAAACAGATATCTGGTCTCATGCACAACATAGCATACATGAGGCTTCCTACAGGTGAAGCATAAGGAAGTGCCTTCATTTCCTCTATCTCCTTTGATGTTTTCGGACACATCTCCTTGGATAGAGGAACTCCATGCCTGAAGGGTAGGAAACCCTTCTTAGAGTTTTCCATGCTAAAATGAGATAGGACAGTGTCAACATATGAAGCTTGGGATAAGCACAACATCCTTTTCTGGCGATGCCTTATGACCTGTATCCCAAGGATGTATCCCGCTTCTCCTAAGTCCTTCATATCAAACTGCTTTGACAGTCAGACCCTTACGTCTGATAACATTTTGTCATTGTTGCCAATTAACCAAATGTCATCTACGTAAAGTACAAGAAACACCACTACGTTTCCGTCACATCTCTTGTATACACATGACTCATCCGGGCTTTGAGTAAATCCATATGACTGGATTACTTCATCAAAGCGGGTGTTCCAAGATCGCGAAGCTTGCTTCAATCCATAAATGGACCGATTAAGCTTGCATACTAGATGCTCTTTGCCCTTTGCAATGAACTCTTCTGGTTGCTGCATGTAGATGGTCTCCTCAAGACTTCCGTTAAGGAAACCTGTCTTGACGTCCATCTGCCATACCTCATAGTCCATATGAGCTGCAATAGATAAGAGAATCCGGATAGACTTAAGCATGACTACCGGCGAAAATATCTCCTCATAATCAATACCCTCTTTCTGAGTGTACCCTTTCGTAACAAACCTAGCTTTGAAGGTCTCAACTTTCTCGTCTGATCCTCTCTTTCTCTTGTAGATCCACTTGCATCCAATGACTTTTACACCATTGGGTGGTTCTACTAACTCCCAGACATGATTAGAATCCATAGATTCTATCTCAGAGTTCATTGCCCCTTGCCAAGAATCTGCATCCTTATCTTGGAGGGCCTCATCATAGGTCCAGGGATCCGGTTCATGTTTACCAGAGACCAAGTCCAAAGACTCTCCCAAAAACATGAACCTTTCAGGCTGTCTGACAACCGTCCCACTGCGATGAGGTACCACCTTTGTATCCTTAGTGACACACGGTGCAGTGACTTGTGGTGTGTCCTCTTGTACAATTGGTCCTAAGGTCGGAACGTCCCCTCTTAACTCTTCAAGCACTAGTCTACTCTTGGGCTTATGGTTCATCACATAGTCTTCCTCTAAGAATCTGGCATTCGTGCTAACGATTACCTTCTGATCCTTAGGACTATAGAATAGACCACCTTCGTTCCCCTAGGATAACCCACGAACAGACGTACCTCCGTACAAGATTCCAACTTATCAGTATCTCCCTTCAGCAAATGTGTTGGACTACTCCAAATCTAAACATGTCCTAGACTAGGCTTGCGCCCAGTCAATAGTTTTGTGGGAGTAGAAGGGACTGACTTAGATGGAACCAAGTTCAGTATGTATGCTGCCGTTTCCAGAGCGTATCCCCAGAATGAATCAGGTAAGTCTGAATAGCTCATCATTGACCTAACCATTTCCATAAGAGTCCTATTCATTCTTTTTGCAACTCCATTCTGTTGGGGTGTTCTGGGTGCAGTTAGCTGAGACTGAATCTCAGCTTCTAATAGGTAGGTCCTAAACACTCCAAAGAGGTACTCGCCACCATGATCAGATCGTAGTGTCTTGATACTTTTACCTCGATGTTTCTCCACATCAGCCTTGAACTCTTTGAACTTATCAAAGCATTCAGACTTGCGGCGCGTCAGGTAAATGTATCCATACCTTGAATAATCGTTAATAAAAGTGACGAAGTATTCAAAGTCACCTCTAGCCTGGATTAACATAGGACCATACAAATCAGAATGAATCAGTTCCAGAACGTCTTTGGCCCTATACCCCTTGGCCTTGAAAGGCCTCTTGGTCATCTTACCTTCCAAGCAAGACTCATAGGTCGGGATGTCTTCCACCACCAATGAACCCAGGGGCCCATCGGCTATCAACTTTTGAATCCTACTAAGGTTAATATGACCAAGCCTAAGGTGCCACAGATACGTCTGATTCATCTTAGAAGGCTCCTTTCTCTTATTTAAGTTAGATGATGAGCTATTAACCTCAGTTTGCATCGTGGGAGTCATTGGTTCTAGAGTGTACTGATTGCCAACCATAGTACCCGAACAGATAATCTCCCTATTTCTTTTTATAACAACTTTGTTATCAAAAGCAACAAAATTTCCATTCTTTATCAACTTAGAAACTGAAATTAAATTCTTTCTGAATGAGGGTACATATAGACAATCTCTCATAACTAACATTTTATTTCTCTCAAAAGACAAATAGAAAACTCCCACTGCAACTACTGCCACTTTTGTAGCATCACCCATGTAGACCACAATTTCTTCATTAGCTAGCCGTCAGGTTTCCTGGTACCCCTGAAAAGTATTGCAGACATGGTCAGTGGCTCCCGTATCTACACACCAGTTACTGGTAGATAGCACCGCTAAACATGTTTCAACGACTAAGTATGAAGAAATACCTTTATCTTGACGACGGGGATAGTCCGCCTTCCAGTGCCCAGTTTGCTTGCACGTGAAGCACTTGCCTTTTGGCTTCTTCATGCCAGTCTGAGGTACTTGCGATGTTGCTGCCTTCTTGAACCCACCTTGTTTCTTCTTCTTCCTGCCTTTCGGCATAGAAGCAAAAACCTTCTGAGTAACTAAGGCCTGTGAGTTCTGATGAAAGAGATCCTCTGCCGCCTGGAGTTCTCCTAGCAGTTCACCCAATGTATATTCAAGTTTGTTCATATTGTAGTTGATTCTGAACTGCTCAAAACTCCTAGGCAGAGACTAGAGTACAATATCGACCTGGGTTTCCCCGTCGATCTGTGCTCCAATACCTCAATCTCATTGAGGTGAGCCATCATTTTAGGACATGATCCCTTACGGGTGTCCCTTCGACCATAGTGGTCGTCATCAGACTTTTCATCGCAACCTACCTAGCAGCTCGACCTTGGTGCCCGAAGAGCACTTTGAGGTTCAGCATCATGTCACTAGCAGTGGGCATGACCTGATGCTGATGTTGCAGCACATTCGACATAGATGCCAGAATGTAGCACCGCGCCATCTCATCTGCCTTAACCCACTTCTTGTAACGCTCCCTCTTCTCTTCACCAGAGTCCTCTCTAGGCCTTTCCGGACATTCCTCGAAGAGTACATATTTGTACTCTTCAGCAATGAGAATAATGTCAAGGTTCCTCTTCCAGTCTATGTAGTTTGGGCCAGTTAGTTTATTTTCCTTAAGAATTGTTGCTAATGGGTTAAATGTCATTATAAAAAACCTGAGAATCACAACATACACTACTTTAGAAATCGAAAATAAATTGATTCCTCAAAACAATAAAATTTCGAAATCAACCAAAACCCCTATACACCGAGAAATTTGCATGCCACGATGGTGTGGGCGTATACGAATCCCTACATTCGTAAGAGGAGGTTTTACCCATCAATCTTACTATCTTGTCAACCTAACTTTTTGACAAGTAAGATCAACAGTTGGTTTACTTCGGCTCTGCAAAATAATAGTAGTGACTCCGATGGGAAGGATACTATTATTCGCATCTAAGTGTTCACCATTACACGACACTAAGAAAATTGTTTCTGATTATGTGCCTTCCGATCGGGAAGTACACACACTCTTTAATAATTTTCTACAGTCATTTCCGACCCAGTGATCCGCAGAACAAGTCCATCCGATGGGGAGGAAGGCACTCAGAGCCGACGCGCAGACTTGTTCGCATCACTTATCGGATTGTAATGGAAGCCGTGGGACCCTTAGGGTCCCTCTCCCACTTAGTAATTTAGTTCAAGGAATTTTAACATAGCACAACCACACAACAAGCACATAACCAACATATGAAAAATACAAAAAATCCTAGATTTTCCAACTTTCATGCCCTTGGTCTCAATGCGCCTCCAGTCGTGTCGTCACTTCGTCCGCTCCTCCCTTCCTTATGCGCAAGCACCTTGAGGGATCTCCGAGCCGAAATGACTAGCTAAT